>JBAMJV010005294.1:0-236206 GCA_037951105.1 Echinarachnius parma | reverse complement strand
CCTCCCAATAATAAGGGGGACCCTTGTAAAAAAAAAAAGTACTGCAGTACAACTGCAGTACATGTACCGCAGTAGTACCGCAGTACTTGCACTGCGGTACTCGCAGTACATTTACTCCGGTAAATTGGTCGGTAAATTTACTGCGATAGTACTGCGGTACTACTGCAGTAATACTGCGGTACTACTGCTGTACTGCTGCAGTAATACTGCTGTTCCTCGGTACTACCACAGTACTACCGCAGTACTACCGCAGTACATAGTACTGCAGTAGTACTACAGTACGAGTTAGGAGTACCGCAAAATTTTGCGATAGTACTGCCAGTACTGCTTTAGTACAGCAGTACTACTGCTGTACTAACGCAGTACTGGCAGTACTATCGCAAAATGTTGCAGTACTCGTACTGTAGTAGTACTGCAGTACTATGTACTGCGGTAGTACTGCGGTAGTACTCACAGTACTTTTTTTTACAAGGGGAATCCTTTGAAGTGGCCTTTCTGGTCTAGAGGTCTGAGCTCCACTCTTTGCAAGAATCAGCCCAGGTTCGAACTTCGAAAACCTAGACTGCGTCTCTCGGATGGTGATGATGAAGGCCGGTCCCAGACGTAAATACTCATGATTGATTAAACGCGTCTGTATAAACCAATCAACCAACCAACCTTTATCAGTGCGGTCAACCCTCCCGCATTTGGCGGAGTCTCACGCCACCACGCTCATTCTCCCGCCGTCCCACCAATCTCCCAATCTCTCTGTGGTTCGACTTGTCCTGTTCTTGGTCTAAAATTGTTTGAAAGTACTCGGTCTCGGCTTTGAAAATTTTCTACGGACACCCCCCCCCCCTCCCCCCCCCCCCCCCACCCGCTTACGCGATTCTCAAACAATGGTTTATAGATCTTGGCCTCGAACAATTTGAAGGTACTCGGTCTCGGCTTCGAAAATTGTCTATGGACATCCCCCCCCCCCCCCCCCCCCCCAACTGAGCGACTTTTGTGGGGCAGGTGAGAGAAAGAAAACAAATCTCCCTCCCTGCCTTCATACATGTACAAGAACAAAATACATAGTATGCCCTCAAATTTCATGGCCGCCAAATCAGTCCGACCAAGCTATACGCCACTACCGTTATCCCCCCCCCCCCCCCCTCCCCCACCACCACGACCATTCCCGTCCATGTTGAGCTTGACAAAGCCTCTTGAGTAAAGGCTACCTCAGTACCCATCCCACTTAAGGAATATAATCCATTTTGATTGGAACACACGTGTCTCTGGGCTGGTTGCTATTTTGGTGAAGTTGGGCTGGAATTGCTATTTTGATGAAGTGTATATTAGAGAACATAATGACGCAAGGTAAACCAAGATTTAGCAGTATGTGACCATAGCAACAGTTGTTATTGTCACATATACTGCTAAATCTTGATTAGCAGTTAGTGCTCTTCTAATCCCCATCGAGACTCTGGATCATTAACGCCTAGAACAGTGGGTTCACACATGCGTCCATAATCCAGGGCAGATCCGGAGAGATTTGTGTTATATCGGCTAATTATAATAGCAACTATAGCGGGAACACGTGAATCATCGGGCCAAACTTCATGCATGACTTTATTTGTGTAGAATGCTTACCCTCATGTTTATTATTTTCGTCACATTATTGAGGGGCACGTCCCCCCCCCCCCCGCCCCCCAAGAGCCTCCCTAGGTACGCTACTCAGTGGCGTAGGATGATCGGACTGATTGGAGCACACACATTATGGGGGGGGGGGGGGCACTCACCTTATATAATTATTATTAAAAAAAATAAAAAAATCACCTTTATATTTGTAATGTTTGTTTTCAAAATTATATACATGTATATATAATTTATTATTTTTTTTGGGGGGGGGGGGGCCGGGGGGAGGCATTATTTTTAAAGGTTGTATGTGTCATGTCCAGACTTTCGATACTGAAACCTGCAAACTCTTGGTGAAACGTGTGGAAAATACGTTGAAGGCAACATGTGTCAAATTACTGACAAGGATGCCCAAGGCACACTGGATTATCCTAATCCGTCACCAAAAATACACCTGGTAGTTGAGCAAACAACACAAATATGGTTGGAAAGCCTCTTCATGAAAGTTATTTTTTAACAGTTTGACCGATTAATTGTCATTGCCATTTTCATGAATTGCACTTGGTGTACATGATACATTAACACTGTTGTTTAGTTCTGTATCCGCCAGGTCGAAAAAACAGTTGAAAACCAGTTGCCAACTGGTACCAGTTGACTAAATGGTACCAGTTGATACCAGTTAGCCAACTGGTTTCAATATGGAAATTGGTACACTGGAATCAACTGGAACCAGTAAGAATCCAGTACAAGAGTTAGATTCCAGTAAGAACCTAGTAAGAAACCAGTAAGACTGACCAGTAAGAGCCCAGTAAGAAACCAGCAAGAAACCCAGTAGGATGTACCAGTAATGAACCAGTAGGAACCCAGTAATAACCCGCACAGACCTGTATAAAACCAGTAACAAGCCAGTTAGAACCAATATAAACCCAGTAAAACAGTAGGAACCCAGTAAGAACCAGTAGAGACTAGTATGAACCCAATATGATACTGTACATGCTTTATGTGAAAGACACTTACAGTGGAACCTCTTTGTAACGAGCTCAGTTATGACGAGATACCTAATAAATCGAGATAATTTCACAGGTCCAGGTTCTATGTATCTTATTATTTTGTAAGCCCTGATACAATGAGATATCTGATTATATAACGAGGTTTATTAAGTGGGTCCAAAGTGCTTGTTAGAATGCTGTTTCACAGTATTATGAAAAACTTCCTGGTAAAATTCAACAGTGCACAACTTTAAAGGGATCTAGTAACATTGTCAAAATCCTCACAACTTACTTGGAACTCTAGCGGTTGTCACATACCAGAAGCATGGAACAGCTCTCGGTTTTCAAAATTTCTCTTACATTATTAAGATAAGTATGACTGAAGTGTTGATATTTATAATTATTCTTGGATAACCATAACTGTGTACAAAATCAGTGCAATGAGTTAGGGAATATCACTTTGCATTTTCGCTGATTACTTGGTCATACGACATTCATTTACCATGGAATTTTCACACATCAGTCAGCGGACATATCAGATCACAGAAATACACATTTTGGCAACCAATTGCTAGTTTGTGCACATGTTAACAATGTTATAAGATCCCTTTAAGCAGCTTCAAAAAAAAAATTAAAGCATAGTTGATGCTATATTATCCCTTTGTAGCCATTTACTCATATTTCATCTAAACAGGGTTATCTAGTTTCTCTTGTAATAAAACATGATTTGCTTATTGTCTTTTATCTCTGTCTTTGATCTCCATCAAAAACTTCATTAAATGCAAGGGGCGATGGGGCATTCACAAACTATTAGCACTTACTATGATAATAATTACATCATCTGCACCAAATACTCATATTAACAGTTTTTTTCACACATTCATTTGACATCCTCATACACACTAAAAAGGTCTCTTTATAAGAAATATATTATTACGAAATTTGATTGTTATCTTGTTTTAATATCAAAAACTTGTATTACAAAAGTATGGTACAATTTACATTTAATACATTTTGCCAACACTTTGTTCACAACACACAGGTTAGCAATGATCATAGATCTGTTACTCAGTTACGAAGTATAAACTCATATTGAACATTCAAGAGGACTCGTATATAGAGTGGTCAAGTGTGACGTCATCAAAAACCTATTTTTAGAATTTCCAAATTTGAACTTCATTTCCGAGAGAGCATACAAAATAATGTCCAAATGTTGAAAATCAATCAAATATGTTAAGTATGGGCTAAGATATGCCCATCCTAATGAATTTATTTAAATAGGAAATCACTGTTATGTTGCTCTGGTTCACAACGTTACGAAGCAGAGCAAAATAACAGTCAAAGGTCACAAACAAAATTGTCTCAGACAGGTTGAAAATTTGAATTTGGGATAAGCTAATACTTCTATTTTCCTTCTCTAAGTGTAGTAATGGTTTTTCACTTGTTGTCTTTCTAGTAACATTGTCCAAATAAACAACACTTACTTGGAACTCTTGTGGTTCTCTCATACCTTGTTGTATTTGTATTACCAATAGAAGCATGGAAAAGATTTTGGTTATTCAAATCTCACATTCCTTAAAAAGATTTTCATGATTGAAGTGTTCTGATTTGTAATTATCCACTGCAAAGTTATAACTGTGTACAAAGTCAGTGCAATGAGTTAGCGAATATCACTTTGCATTTTTGCTCATTTCTCGGTCATATAATAATAATATCCATTTAACATGAGATTTGTCAGATCACAAACATGCACATTTTATCACCAATTCATCTCTTTTTTTGCACTTGCCAACAAAGTTTCTAGAATAGGGATAAGGGATAAAGTGAATGCGTCATCATTTCCAGAAATGTGCAAAGGGCAGCACCATGTCTTCCGAACATAACAGAAGATATGCAGCTCTTTACTGTGTAAAAGGGACACAGTGCCCATATTATGCAAAACATGGCACCTCTCTGCGAACTTGTTGTAAAGCACCATCTTGAAACCACAACTCAGTCTCTTTAACCCGTGTCCTTTTAGATCTTGTTATCACCATAGAGTTAATACATGGCCTCCTGATTCAAGTAGAAAATCTGGGCAATAGTTGAATTCCCCATCTGAAGAACTATCATGTCCTTTCCTTTTGGGTCATATCTCCACTGCAACAAACAAAAAGAAAAGAAAAGAAACTTTATTACTTCTATTAGGTTCATTATTACTATCATTATTATTATTATTAATATATATTTTGTATTATTGTTATCATAATCATTGTTATCATTATTACAAGTAATTTAGTAGTTGTAGGCTCACTATTTTTTGGTAGTATTATTGTTACGATTTTTGTCATCATTATTACCATCATGATTATTATCTCTTAATATAACAAATAATCAATATGATATTAAAAAAAAAACAGTTGGCTGAAGGCCTTAGAAAAAAGAATCAACTACATTTACAAAACATGAGAAAAAAAATCATGTATAATAATGCAATATACACATTTCCAAGGAAGTAAGACAAAAGTAAGACAAAAAAGTCATCTGCTAAGTCAGGAAAGCTGAGCGACTTCTTACTCAACTATCTACTCATTTGGGCAGAAATCAGGCATGTTTTCATTGTACTCAGTTGTTCTCTGGCATACATCGTTCATTTTTTGTGCATGAGGTGTCATATAAAAGATAAAAATATGAATTTTTATACAGTGTTTGTCCTTTTTCAAAATAAGTACATTTACTTCCCTAAAAACTCACCCAAAAAAGTCACCCAAACTTGCAATTTCTGCGTGCAAATGGAATTTTGGTAACACCAATTTCGATTGCTTTAATTCAATCATACATGAATTATGTGCCATAAGTTGTACATCAAATGAAAGAAGAGACACAGAGCTTTTCATTTATGTATATCTCAACAAAGAAATTATTCATTATGACAGAAAATTTCTGCCATGAAATCCGGTTTCGTTTTTATCTGGGACACTCTGTATATTTATAGCACATTGTTTCATGACAGATTTTCTTTTCATTTCTAAATGCATTGATACTTAAAAGTGAGATTGCAATTTTCAGAAAACCCATCAAATGTATCATTTCCTGCAAATCCCCAATATAAAGGTATCAAATTACAGAAAATTGCACCAATGCAAAGTGAAAATAAATATCAGTGTCTGAACACAAGTAAACATCTTTTTTTGACAATCACAGAAGATATCAAGGACGGTGTCCCACATATTTGTGGGTTGGTAGTCAGTCCTACACTTCAGCAAGAAGACACACAGTTATAATGAGTATACAAGGAGAAAGAGCATAAATTTCTCCATTTTTAGAGCCTTATTTTGTTATTCTACCTGCTTTAGTTACTTTTTAATGACTTATATTATTGCGCACATCGCTATAATTTAGGAAAATCATTAAATTGGCAACACATTGTGATATTTTAAAAACCGATTTTTACGTTCAAATTGGCAACTTTGCAACAAAGTCACTTTATATTTTTCTTAAATTGTAATTACTAAATATTTTCCAAGTATTTTTATGTCATTAAAAGGTAGAAAAAAATAAGGAGTTGCCAATTTGTAGAGGAAAATAATGATCAATTTTGCCTTAAAATAGCTCTCGTCCTTGATGGGTTAAACCAAAAAGTTCTGAAATGATTTGCCCGTATCCTAGTCTACCAGAATATGAAAGATTATATCAAATATAACTCATCTTTGCAACGTGAACAAGTTGACAAGAAAGTGCTATTCAATTTTTAGCAATCAAATTGTTAAAATAGCTTTTGTGCAACATGTACATTAACTCTACCGTGAGTATCTCAACAATACCCGATTGATAAGTGGGACCCAATATACATGCTTATTGTAACTTTTGCATTGATGCTACTTGTATTGAGTTTTAGAACGAGTCTCAATCCAAGTTTTGACGGGACCAGCCAAATATTCAGTTCAGTTCAGTTCAGTTCATTTTTTTTCCACAATTTAAAATACAAATCATGTGTACATTCACAGTAAAAAACAGACTGTACAAATATAAAAGTTGGTGTATACATCAAACTAAACAATTATAGTAAATTAAGTGGTGGGGACAAAAAAAGCAAAAAATAAGCTTATCGAGGGTGTCCCATTACAATCTCTATCTCTCTCTCTCTGTGTCACCTGGTCACACCCGCTCCCTCCCTCCATATTTCTTCCTTCCTCTTTCTATCTTCCATCTTACCAAATCCAAAATAAATGTATTTCAGTCTCTTCCGTATTTACCTACACAATCATATAGGTTGGATATTTCTCCTTTTAGGTCTTTGTTAAATCTGTTTCTAATTTTGTACTCCTCTATCTCTACATTAGACTTATCCAATCATCACTAATTAAGTAATAATTTGATGTACAAATGTGTACGTCCGTAACGTAAGTCCGTAACGGAATCCACCCCCCCCTTTGACGTTTCATGTGATAATTCTGCAATGCTCGTAGGTATCGCTGCACGGCTTCATGAGTTTTTTTTCATTGAAATATTACGCAACTTTTGAAACCAAATGTAAATGAATGTGAGCTAAGAAATCCTCAATTTCGTGATTTGTGTACAAATCCTATGGAAATTTAGTAATTATAAGATTCATTTATAAACCCTTCATTATTTTCCATTCAAATCACTGCCATTATTTAATTTTAGGCTAAAATTGATTGGACCATGGCCAATAATTAATTCCATCAAACAAAACAATAAAATACATAAGTTGAAAAAACAAAGAAATACATAAGAAATTCACAAAACAAGGAAATACAAACAAATTATTTTGGCTGTTGCAATTTTTAATGCTGAAAAATTGTTTATTATGTCAAAAAAGAATTTGTATGCATAAAACTAGTATACTTTCCAAGAAATAATTAGTGACTCATAGACTATGCACGTGTACGTCCGTAACGGAAACTTTGTACGTCCGTAACAAAGAAGCAGTCTAATTAGTTCTTAATTAGAAGTGGAAATAATTCTTTATTTTGGGTGATTCTCATCATTTGACATCTAAATGAAATGATAATGTATGATCATTTCAATGGAAAGTATCTCACAATTCACAGAGTTTTACATTTTAAATTCAATGATGTTTTTCAATGATTTCAAGGTCATGGTGCCAATAATATTGAATACAAGTTTGCAATAATTTAACCCTCACTGAATGTCATACATATATCACACTAGACCTCTTGAGTAATTCCCACACGGACAGGAATAGCTTATTAACGTGTCTGAAATGTACGTCTCTAATTATGGAATTGCCCAATGACATTCACGCTGTCAATATATTTTGTACACGATTTTACAAAAATCGTCATACTTCATTTCGCTAGGCAATTACGTTTGTGCTTGAATAAACCAGGCTTTGTTTAATTTAAGAATCATAACATTTTGATGTATATCAATAATATATATCCTAGTTAGGGAATCAGGGCATACAGACCTAGTTCTTGTACATGAATGTCTTGTTTTATTCATAGTACATTAAATCCTACTTAAAGGGATCTAGTAACATTGTCCACATCCTCAAAATCCAATGGGAATTCTAGCAGTTCCCTCACACCGTGTTGTATTCGTATTAACAATAGAAGCATGGGTTTTTTTCTTCAAATTTCCCTTTCGTTAAAAAGATATTTACGATTGAAGTGTTCAAATGTTAAAACTATCCACTGGAATGTCGTAACTGTGTACAAAGTCAGTGCAATAATTAGTGAATATAACTTTGCACTTTTGCTCATTACTCGGCCATAAACGTCCATTTAACTTGAAATGTTTACACAACACCCAGTGGACATATCATATAACAACAATATACATTGTATCAACCATTCATCACTTTTTTTTATCATGTAAACAAAGTAACTAGATCCCTTCAAACAGGGCATTACAACCACGTTGTTTTAACCCTTTTTGATTTTCAACAGACATTAGATTTTAATGTAACTATAAATAGTTTAAATCCCTTTGAAACAGGGCATTATGATTCTCTTCTCAAGAAGCACTGAATATTAATGTAACAATAAATACTTTATACCCAATTAAACATGTTCTCTTCTCAAGAATCACTGAATTTTAATGAAGCCATGAATACTTCATACCAATTTAAACACAGAGCATGTAAACCTTTTTTGTATGTCTCTCTTGTTTTAAACCATTTACTAACTTAAATATTGTTAATTTAAGCTTAGTTTAGTTTTTGTTTCCTCCACATTTTCAAAACAAACAAACATTAAACAATACAATGTGATCAAAATTTTGCAATCAATGCAACAGAAAATGGTTATTTAAAGGGATCTAGTAACTTTGTTGATGTCACAGTAGATTTGAATTAAGCCTAGTTTGTTTACGTGTGTATGGGCAAGGACCCCAGCACGTGCACGGCGCGATGATGCTTTGTTATGGAATCGGGTATTATTACGATGTGTCGCTCCAGTAGGCAGCGCTGGTTTAACTTGTTATTGCTTATTTGATTGCCCGGCATAGCAGCAAAGCTGTTTGTTGATTTACGGGATAGCGCGATCGCGTGCCACACCGTGATTGGTGCGCACGATCGGACACCGCACCCAGGTTGGGTTTGCCGAGCTGTGACTCGGGGCTGTGTTTTGCATATAAATGTTTGCCGCACCTAGTAACGGGACGCTAGGCTCGTAGCCGTATTTGTAGGGCCAATTGTAGTTGAGCGTCAAGTCACATGATAGCATGGTGATTGATGAGTGGGTAAATTAATGATTGGTGAGAGAGGAATTTACACTTATCAGTTGGTGATTGGGTGAACGGTATTGTACACTGCTGGATGTGGTGATTCTGTGAATGAGTTTTGGGGTGCTTTGGTGAGACGTCAGAAGCCATTAAGATCTGGTTGAGAGCGGACCTGTTTGAGCCACCAATAGGAGGCGTGTCTCGAGACACGGCCGGAGTTCTGGGAGAATGTGTACTTTGCTGTTGAGAGCGAGTGTTTTTCCCCGTATTCATAGCTGCCAAGTAGTCGGGCTGTATATGCAGACTGTGCAGACGACCGTAGAAAGAGACCGGATTCCTCCGGGAGGGCAAGCATCGGTCCACAGCTTCTCACGGGCTTCTCATACCAAGGATAGCTGTGAGTTCTGAACTTGTTTATGATTAATTAATTTTATAAAATGTATTATGTAACTGTAGTAATTTCTGGACAAACCAGTAAATATATTCTGATACGATATATGTACTGCAAGCAAAATGCAGATAATTATAGAGAGTAATGTATACTATAGTAAATGAATGGTATCTTTATAATATCACCATTGAGAGTATGCGATGAATATTATATTACGTATGGAAAGGTAACGATTGATTCATTGAATATACATTATTCGGTAAAATTAGACATGATATGTAACCGAAGATAACTCGTTTGCGTTACACAATCTGTTGCAAAGATGTTTGTATGTGCTAACTGCATACAAGAAGTGATCAAATGATAACATGCGATTAATATGTCAGCAAGAAGATACTGCTTTAATATATATTTGCAAGTGTTATGGATGCTTTTTATTTGCAGCCGCATTCGCTTAGGCGGAATTTGGATTCCGGGCACCGGGCATCGGGACTCGGGAGGGATCACCGACGGCCAAGGGTTACGTCGCCACCGTGGACAGCGGGTACGTGGGCGGTTCTTTCGCGCCAGATGACTACGTGGGTTTCGGGAGCAGAGGCTTCGCGCACAGCGTACGGTCACGCGTTAGGACGTCGACATCGAACTGGGTTCGACCCGCACTACTTCGCGTGGGGCACTCTTCGGGACTGGGTGAGATCACCGACGGACAAGGGCTACGTCGCCACCGTGGACAACGGGAACGTGGGCGGTTCTTTCGCGCCAGATGACTACGCGGGTACTCGGGAGCAGGAGCTTCGCGCGCACAGCGTACGGTCACGCGTCAGGACGTCGACATCGAACTGGGTTCGACCCGCACTACTTCGCGTGGGGCACCCTTCCGCGGGAGATTCGGTATCACATGAACTATAAATATTAGCTGTTAGCTTGAACTAATGAATACTTTAAATATGATCAATGATTTGAACAGTTACTTGTTATTAAACTCTCATTTTATTTCTTAATACCTGTGTACCTAGTGCTTTAATTCACTTGTACTGTGGTAGGCCGCAAAACCCTTGACAGTTGACATGTGCAAAAAGTGATGAAGGGTTGATGCAATGTATATTGTTGTTATCTCATATGTCCACAGAGTATTGTGTGAAAATTTCAAGTCAAATGGACATTGCATGGCCAAGTAATGAGCGAAAATGCAAAGTGATATTCACTGACTCACTTTGTACACGGGAAGAAAAACTCGCCCGGAGTTTTTCTTATCTGAATACTTCAATCATACATATCTTTGTAACGAAAGGGAAATTTGAAAAACCGAAACCTGTCCCATGTTTGTATTGTTAATACGAATACAACAAGGTATAAGGGAACCGCTAGAATTAAAATTTTATTTTTAGGATTTGAACAATGGTACTAAGTCCCTTTAAGAACATAAATGCACACACATTTTGTATAGTATAATTTCTACAAACAGGGGGAAGAACCAATCTTGGAAGCAGGGTTTGTGGTTTGAAAGGCCCCTGAACGGTTTAGCAACATGCTTATTAAATTACATATTTTACATATTCAGGGCTCGACACTAACACTTGCCCTGTTGCCCGGGGCAAGTCAAAATTGATGTCGGGCAAGTAAAACTGCACAATTGGCCTAGTTTGATTGCCCGATCGGGCAACTAAATTATTGGTCATTAGGAGAGAATAAAGTAACTGCTAACATGTAAATCTCATTTAGAAGTAAGGGGGCAAGTAAAAGTTGAAAAGTTGTGATTCTGCTTGCCTGAACGGGCTAGTACAGAAAAATGTTAGGTGTAGAGGCTTGGCATATTGCATATATATGACATGCATGTTTTAATTTTGGTATAACATGCCCTCCTTAGAATACCCAGCCTGAGGATTTGCGGGATCAGACCAGAAATAGAAAATTTGTGTTCAAATAATCTATTTTGGAATTAATTCATCAAATGGGCCATTCTTGGTCACGTGTGTGACCCAAAACATGAACAATTTTGAAATAGGATGCTTATATTTCAGTAAGTATAAGAGGTATAATGATTTTTACTTTGTATGTGACTTGAATATGTTGAAGTCTTTCAGACTTAACACAAAATATTGTATAAGGATTACGTTACTCAATGTCAGAGGTCAAATGGCATGGGTCACGTGTGTGACTTCGCACAGAGTGCTTTTTTATTAACTCAATTTCATTTGGGAAATCCTTTGAAATATGAATTAAGCTATAATGTTCATCTTATTACCAGACAAGTATTATAGATCTGTAAGTACACTGTACACAAATAGCAATGAATAAGAATTATATCAAACCGTTGTTTTTTATTGTATTTAATTATGTGGTAACATCTGGTCACTGTGTGACATTTTGGGGTGGTCACGTGTGTGACATGTACAATATGAATGGAAAAATGGGAATTTTTATAATATCAGGTTTAGAAGGAATGAAAGGTTCAATTTTTACAAAGTTGGTATCAACATATACAGGAAAGTGAGAAGAATAAGCTTGCTAACTATCCTTTCAATATCTTGATTATTTTCTGGGTTATGATTTTAGAAAAATATTGAAATATTTAAATTTATGCAAATGAGTATAAAAGTGTCTTTATGTTATGTAAATCATATATCTCATGAAGTTTTACACATGGATCATTCCAAAAATGGAACAAAAAAACAGAAAAATCAAACTTCAATTTTTCCGAAAAAGTTTCACTTTTCAAAGAATGGCCCAAATAATGTATAATATATCTATTTGAGATTTAAAAGCAATCAATTCAGTGCACTTAAGTTGAACTTCTCTAGGAGCAGTGAGAAAATCTTCATGTTTAAAACTGTTCCCTTACTTGTTTTCTCTCCTATGTTAAAACAAAACATACATGTACACACTTTTGATGCTATTGCTGTAACAAAACTACGTAAGTAGACTTACGTACATGTAGTTTAGCCTTTCCATAATCATCAAAGAACTACTTTTGTAAGTCGACTTACGTAATTCTGCCTTTTAAATGTACTGATTTTATAGGAAATTTTACAAAAACTGGGTTTTGAATCTTTGGAAATAATTAGACGGATAGAACTTGAAATTTTGCCAGATGAAAGAGCATTTTATTCAAAACTATAACAAGAAACACAAAAAAACAGAAAAACGCCCCAAAATGACTAACATAGTTTTGCCAGATCACGGCCATGTGGGATCAGACCAGAAATGGAAAATTTGTGTTCAAATAATCTATTTTGGAATTAATTCATCAGATATCTCTATTCGAGATTTAAAAGCAATCAATTCAGTGAACTTAAGTTGAACTCCTCTAGTGGCGGTGAGAAATCTTCATGTTTTAAACTGTTCCCTTACTGGTTTTCTCTATGTTTTACAAAAAACATACCGGCACATACATACACTAAACTCCATAGTATTTGCGGGATCAGACAAGATATCTATTTGAGATTTAAAAGCAATCAATTCTGTGCACTTAAGTTGAACTCCTCTAGGAGAAGTGAGAAAATCATCATGTTTTAAACTGTTCCCTTACTTGTTTTCTCTATGTTAAAAAAAACAAAATACATACATGTAAACTCGATTATTTACTACATTGTGAGTAACAAATTTTAATAATAATACTTGTTTATTTATAACGTGCGCACATCTGTCAGCAGATACTCTTGGCCCACATTTTACGATTATTGTTTATTGGTTAATAATTTAAGGAAAGTATGGAAAAAGTATGAAAAAAACCGTAAGGTAAATTCATAATTCTTTTCTCTCTTCTTTCTTCAGTGGGTTCTGGGCATACTGTAGAAGTATGACTCCAACACTGCCGTTGTAGAACTAGAAGGTAAACTGTATCGCGCGCAGTGACCGTACCCTGTACATTTTGTACATAAAACGATGGCGGGCTGACGGTCTTGTTTACGAGCAGTATTGAAAGGAGGAACTTCGTCACAAAACTGCATTGTGGGGAAATAATATGACGAAACAATAGGAATGTGCGTAAGGCGCGCACTTTACCAAGCGCACTCACACTGTACATTTTCTATGGCAAAGATGTCATAAGCGCTTACATTTGTGATTTTGCGCGCGATGAATTTGTAAACAAGTTTTGCCCTTGGCTGAGACAGTGATCCGTGTATGAAGGGCGACTCTACTGCAAATATTGAGCATTCATAAACAGTATTTAACACAAAATGTAACTAAAAAAGTGGTCTTATTGATGGAGTAGAAAAGGGCAACACAAATTGATTACGCTAGATAAAGAGGTGGTGAATATTTCACCGCTCAATGGGATGTATTTTATTATTAAATTCCAGATCAATTTCGAAATACAAAGCCTGTCATACTTTTGATGACGTTTTGTGACGTAGCTAAACTGCTTCTAATCGCATACATGCCTTAACCATCATGGCGGCTGAGTTTACCCCCCCTGGTTCTGGGTCCATTGGCTGCCATCATTATTATAAAGAAAAATTAAATGATATCTTTCAGGTAGAAATATTTGGTACAGCCGAACGCTGAGCTGCCAAAAAGCACAATGAAATTTGGGTGCAAAAATACTCAAGGCTATCGCCGGATTACGTCTCGCCCACCTATATAGCTTTTTTTGCTTTTTTTGCAGTTGACCTGGTGTCCTAGTGACCTTTAACCCTAAAATAGAATGAAGGACCACGATGCATCTTTATAAGAACCAGAGCAATGCATTTTTAAAATGGGCTCAAAAGGGTCCCCTAAACCCTGCTAAGCCAAACTGTGTACTCTCGCGACGAAGATGATGAGGTGTGGCCTTCAAGGTCTGTTCAAGTACATGTACATGTAGTTCACCTCAGACGACCTCTGACCAAGACCTTTGACCATACTACAACATGAAGTCCCCCCTAAAGCATCTATCGAAAGTAAGCTGACACAATGAAAATTGTTCAGGGGGTGTATCAAAGTTGAAAGGATTATAAAACAAACATTTGCCATTTCCCCGTTTTGTACTGAGCAGTTTGTCATTGCTTGTCTTGTTTTGTTTTTTGGCTTTTTGGTCTTCGCCATCAATTTTGATATAATTATGTATATATATGACGACATAAATGGTACCCTGGGGTACCAAATGAAAATTCAGCATTTTGTTTAATTATTTATTTATTTTTCAGGGCTGTACGCTGGGGTACCAAAGAGTGTAAAATTATTTTCGTTATGCTTTATTTACTTTCAAAATGCTCTCTTTGCGGCCGGGGTAGCGTGCATACAAGCGCTGCATGCACAACGCAATACACCAGCGGCGTCCATGATTGCTCTGCGGTACGGTTGTACTTCAGGTGGACACAAGATGGCGCTACACAACGCGGGATACCGGGGTACAATGGTACCCCGGGGTACTGCGTGTGTCATCATATATTGAATTTATGTCTTGGCATAAACCTTTGATAGGCCTCATTGGCCTCTGTTTATCCCCCCACATTATGATATTCTTTGTTTTCTGAATTTCTCTGTTTTACCTTTTGAATAATGGCCGAGTATTATTGTACGTGTTTTTTAATATCAAATGAAGAGCTTTCTTCCAAAAGGAGCAATATCCACTTTTTCAACTTTCAAGGAACAGGATTCTTTGCCCAACTTTGTACATGCGACTATGGGAATATGAAAATTGAACTATCTATATTCTGATTTTGAGTGAGTATTAATTTGTCGTAAAATATGGATTCCTAGATAGCTACGTAATTTATAAATGTAGATATATCGTTAACTCAATTTTTTTTTAAAGAAAGTGGATTTAGTGCCTTTTGGAACTGAGCTCTTCAAATATGGAAATAAAATAAATTGAATTGAAAATTGGTGTATCTTACTTTCCGTTGTCCTTGTTGAGGTTTGGGTAGAGGAGGGCTAATTTATCCTCCTTTGAATCCGTCCTCCCGGAAAACTCCCTCTGGCTCCTTAAATGGAGACTAGCAATCCTGGTCTTCCACATGGAGAGAAGAGACTCTTGGGCACCTAGAAAATAAAACAGAATTCATGGGAAAAAAAATATTACTAATAGACAACTACAATACGAACACCTAGATCTGTGAAATATCTTTCATGTCGCAAATATTTACATATTTTATATACCTACAATGTATACACAATAATTTGACAAAAACAATAAAATTACATTCAAACATAGAGGAAACGGACTAGAAATATTTTAAATGATTGAAAATGAGTAAAGAAAAATAGGCTTCGCCAGGAGTAGAACCCGAGACCTCCGGATTGCTAGACCGGTGCTCAACCCATTGAGCCACAGAGACCCTTGAATGGGGGTGTTCCCATGAAACCCTAAAAACAATACAAAAAGGAATTGGAGAACTTGTTGTTTTCTTTGTTTGGGGCCACCAGACTAATGTTTCAGGCCACTAGAATTTGAAAAGTCTTGTTTTTAAGTGTCGGAATGGCCAGTGCCACAAGGCAAAAAAATTAATTTCTAGCATCGCATTTTGTTTAGTAACATTTTGTTTAGTAACATTTCGTTTAGTAACATTTAGCCTTGCCAGGATGGCCAGGGCCACCAGGAAAACAAAATATTTCTAGCATTGCATTGTTTGAGGCCCGGCCATTATCACCGGAAAGCACAAACTGATGCCCGGCGAATAGAATATTTACGAAATCAAAATATTCGGTGGTGAAATTCGTCTCCATTGCTTCATGCACAAAACATTCCGCCGGATAGAACAACGTACATCGCCTGACAATTAAGGAACGGACAAGAAACGCATACAAACAGAGACGAATGGATAGAAAATTGTACTCTCTGTCGGGCATCCGTTCACGCTATCCGGTGATATGTGACCGGGCCTTTGGTTACCTTTCGCCTTTCCAATGGTGTCCCCAGCGCTCATCTTCTGCTTCTTGATTGGTGGAGGTTCTGCGGGGTTCCTTGGCAGAGTGGTCCTGGCTGTCGAATCGTTATCATCAGATCTGAGAGAAAGAAACATAAATGATCATTCATACACAGTCAAGACGTTAGCATCAGATCACAACAATAAACACTTTATCAACAAAGTTACTAGATCTCTTTAAATATATTCACAAATATATAAAAAAGAATTGTGTTTTTTTCTAAGATTATGTATGGCAAACACAAGGTGAAGCACTGTGTTTGTGAGTTGAGGTCAATTGAAAGTGCTTCGATCAAAATTGTAATCATGCCATTTCAACGAACCAATTCACAAGAAAATAAAATGTTCTAAAAATGGCCACTGCTAAACGTCCTTATATGACTTCTTATTTAACAAGTGCAAAACAAGACGTAAATCGCTGAAGTCATGTACGTTCTAAATCCCTTAGATTTAAACTTCTTACACTGTATGATAATCCCACTTTGTAAAAAAAGCCAAGGGTTCATTAATAATGGAGTAATCAATGTTTTTGAAACTACTGTACATGTAAGTCAACTGCTTTGACTGACCACTGGAGGCTGCCATGTTTTCAAACTGTACCATACAACATGTCATCTGAGCGTATCTGAGCGCGCACTAACAGAAGCGGGTTATGGAGTACCGCTGTTGTTGAATCTGCTGCTATGCCAGTGGTTAAAGGGCAATGCAGGTCTGGAATAGAGTTTATCCTTATTAATACATCATAAAATGCTTGCTCATTTCACATAACATTATTACCCCGACTTAGATTTCTGCTTTGGAAGAAATACATGCCAAAACAGTTGGGTTCATGACTATTCACAGCGAACACAGATGGCCGCCATTTATTTGTCTGGCCACTGAATCGTTACATCTGCATGGACATGGACAGAATCTTACGCACAGAGAAGTTTGTTTTTTCTTTGACTATGTATATATATATATATGTATGCGTCTTTGATTTAGAACCAGCATATTTTGGTCTGGGGGCAAATAACCCTTTGTCTCGACATAAATGCATTCCCCCTAGACTCTAGAGTTATATATGTGACCGGATATAGCAAAACCCAGCACTTTGTCAGTAAAAACCAAAATTTAGATTCTCATACCAATAGAAAGGCCTCATCACAAACTTTCATTTGATGCTTTGTTCTAAAAAAAAAGGTCAATAATTGGCAAAAATATGTTTGTTTTAGTTTTTATGAACATAGGTCTTTTACACACATGATGTGAACTTAAAATGCATTAACATGAATTACCCATTTAAGTGCAAGGTTTTGCTATATAGCGGCCACATACAGTAAACCAGGTGCCTGTGGTGAGTGGGTTATGCAGGGCTCGACACTCACACTGGCCCGCTGGCCCGGGGCAGGTAAAATTGCACTTCGGGCCAGCAAAAATGTATGAAAGTCATATTTTGGTGGCCTGATCAGGCAAGCAGATTTTCAACCAGACATAACAAAATTATACAACAATCTAGTTTTCTTCCATGTCATGCTTCATCTATCATCACAGGTTTGATCAGGAAAGGGTGATATTTTGAATAATAAAAAGATAACTCATAAAAATAACATTTTGGGACCAGTAAATTGTTCTTTCGAGCCACCAGAAAAGGGGAAGAAATGATTTCACTGGGCCACTGACAAAAAAGGTAAGTGTGGAGCCCTGGGTTATGGACATGTATCTCACGGGTGCGCTTCGTTAATCCGAAGGTTTGTTATTCCGAAGGTTCTTTATTCCGAAGGTTCGTAATTCCGAACACGCAAATTTCGTATACCTGAGGGTTCGTTAATCCTAAAATGAAATAGGGTTCATTAATCTGAACATTTGTTGCATTATTCCGAAGGTTCGTTATTCCGAAGGTTCGCTATTCCTAAAATGAAATCAGGTTCGTTAGTCCGAAAATAAAATCGGGTTCGTTATTCCGAAGGTTCGCTATTCCTAAAATGAAATTGGGTTCGTTAATCCGAAAATTAATTTGGGTTTGTTTATATAATGCTATAATTTCATATAAAGAGATAAAATAAACTTAAATGTTTGATAGTTTGGCCAAGGGAGGGAAAGGGGGAGGGGTATGCTTAATGCAGGCTGTTAATTAAATAAACAAAACACAAATTATAGTATTATAACAAACCCGATTCAATTTTCGGATTAACGAACCCTATTTTATTTTCGGACTAATGAACCTTCGGAATAACGAACCTTCGGAATAACGAACCCGATTTTTTTTCTTCGGATAAACGAACCTTCGGAATAACGAACCCTCGGAATAACGAACCTTCAGAATAACGAACCTTCGGAATAACTGAACCTTTGGAATAACGAACCTTCGGAATAACGGACTGTAACCGTATCTCACATGAACAAAATACATAGTTACTAGCAAATATTTTTTGTCTCTTTTCTGTTTTGAAACCAGCAGTTTGGTGTTGGGCAATTATGATAACACAGACAAAAAACACTTGAATTTGCACAACAAGGCTACCTGGAATTAGAACTAATTTGGAAGATGCACATTAGACTAATTGAGGTCACATTAACTTACTAAAAACAACATTTGTCCTATAAAATCTGTAGTCTGTATGCAAAGGAATCACTTCAAATCACATAATTACATTAATGTCCTTGTTGTTAAAAAAGATTGAATGAAGCTTGGTTGTGAATGGTCAGAGGTAGCTAATTCCAAAGGTTGGGTGCTGCAGAAGCAAAAGGCTTTCCCCCAAGTGTGGGAAGCATCTTGGCAGTTGGATGGTTCAGCAGGGTGCCTTGTGAGGAGAGAAGCGAGTAACGGGATGGATGGCTAATTGTAATGGATACATTCATTGAAAGTGAGAATGAGAATCTTGAACTGGACTCTAAACCTGGTGGCCTTTAGGGAGCCAGTTGAGTTGACGGAGATTAGGTTTCATGTGAGAGAATTTTGGGGATTTGCTGAGCACTGCATTCTGGACATGCTGCAGTTTTTCAGTGTGGGTTGCAGTGCCAGTGGCATATAGCAGGCAATATTATAACTTTTTTGTTTTCGGGGCTACTTTTCAAACTTGCCTGCATGAAAATAACATTCCAAAATTGGATTTGCATTGAACTCTATGCAATTTTCCAGGGCTCTTTAATGGTTTTCTGGGGCTCTTTAATGGTTTTCGGGGGCTCTTTTTGGCATTTCGGGGGCGAATTCGCCCTGAGCCCCTGTGTTTTTTTCCCCACTGTTATGGAGCAATTAAAAATGATAATAACATTTCAAATGATAGGTAGAATATGGAAACCACATAAATGTTTTTGATCCAACCTTTCGAGAGGTCAATTGAAGCCTGGCAAAAAAGCAAACCTGGGTGTGTCTTAAAGGGAACCACCAGGCAAAGAACAAAACATAATTATAAGTGTTGGTACCCTATTGTGATATCAAATAGATACCCAACATTTTGCATTTAGGGTTGTGTAATTCATAAATGATGCAATTCATTACCACCACTTACGGAACCAATATTATTTCCGGGTTCCGTACTTGCCAAACATTTGCGAGTGCGCCAATTCTATTCACGCGTACGTTTAGAGACAATAGAATCCTGGACGATTCGTTCGCTCTGGACAAAGGTAGTCTTCGTACATGCAGACCCATATACACATGTTGTAGTATGGTGATGCGTTTTCCAATTATATATTTTTTTTCTTGGAAACATATTTTTCTGAACTTGTTGGTGGAATGGACTACTAAAAATGTTACCTTTCATTTATAAGAATATTATTTTTGGGTGGTGGTACCCTTTAAATCAATTGCCTTATTGTTGTGTTAACATAGAGCCTTACTGTGCAGGTTAGTTCACTAATAGGTGATCTAACCTTTGACGTTTCTACCTAATGAGGTGATTAATGTAAACAGCCATCAAAGGGCTTCATTCAATACCCAGCTAATCATGATAAAAACAAACCGTTTCTCGCAAGTTTTAAATTGGTCTGGAAGGTCAAAATTTCATAGTCAGATATAGGCCTGTACGGTCAAAATTTCATCATCTGATGTAGGCATATACGGTCAAAATTTCATAAACTAATATCTAGGCATGCTCGGTCAAACTTTCATAATCTAATATAGGCATGTACAGTCAAAATTTCATAATCTGAAATAGGCCTGTAAAGTCAAAATTTCATAATCTGAAATAGGCCTGTAAAGTCAAAATTTCATTAATCTGAAATACTCTAAGGTCAAAATTTCATCATCTGAAATAGGCCTGTAAGGTCGAAATTTCATCATATGAAATAGGCCTGTAAGGTCAAAATTTCATAATCTGATATGTACATGTAGGCCTGTGCGGTCAAATTTAATCATCTGAAATAGACCAAGGCATGTATGATACATGCATATTGCATAAAAGGTCAATGGGTCATCTCTTATGACTTACATCTTTGCTCTCTAGTCTCTAGCCTGGACTATAATGTATAGTTCTTGGTAAGAACAAAGGATAATTGTAAGACATGTGCAGCCTGGCTAAAATGCTCCCCAGAGAGTTGAAAAAGAGTACTTCAGTTCCAAGTTGATTGTGTTTAATGTATCCAATGAGTATCATGTCAATAAACAAAAAAGCGGGGAGGGCTCGCACACCGATTATTGCTATGCAAAATAGCTGAAGCGTGCCCAGGGTGTGTGGCGATTATCCCGAACAGGGAAAAAAATCACACGGGGGGTGAATTCGCCCACGAAATGCCCAAAAGAGCCCCCGGAAAAAAAAGAGCCCCAGATTTTTCTGCATGATCGGATTGTGATGGAATGCCGATCTGATGATCAATTACAGCACTAGAGCTAAATAGTAGCCCTTGAAATTCGAAAAAAAGAGCCCTGGAAATTTGTAGCCCCCCAAATGATCAAAGCAGCCCCCGAAAGTTGGAAAAGTAGCCCCCGAAAACTTCCATAAATTTAGTTAGGGAGCCCCCGAAATAAGAATATTATATTAATTTTTTCCCTGATCCTAAATGGAATGCGAGAGTGATGTTATGTGACCACAGCAACATATTCCTAACAGCAAAATTTCTATTATGTAACATTGCCAACACAACAACCACCTTTTCACGCTGAATTCTAAAGGTGGTATCTCACCGGGCTGGAGACTAGTTGGCGACCAGTTGGCGACTCAGTCTCCGCTGGTCGCGGAGACGGTCTCCGCGACGTCGCCGCGACGTCTCCTGGAGACTAGCCGGGTCTCCGGGGAGTCGCGGGAAAATCAAACATGTTCAATTTTTTTTGGAGACTTTTTCAGTCTCGAGCAGGTCTCAGAGACGTCTCCGCGACGTCTCCATCAGTCGCAGTGACGTAGCAGCGACTAATTTTGTCCGCGACTGGGGAGACGTCGCCGCGACCTACTGGAGACCAAGGCGACTGAGAGGAGACGTCTCCGCGACGTATTCATGGTGACAAACAATTCGCCCGGAAGTCGCGGCGACGTCGCGGCGAATTGCTTGTCACCATGGATACGTCGCGGAGACGTCGCCTTGGTGAGATTGCAAACCATTTTCGGGTCTCCCGAGTCGCCGCGACTACCGCAACTGATCAGTCGCGGCAGTCGCGGCGACGTCTCCGCCGGTGAGATACACACTTAAGGGCAAGAAATTAATTGTTCTGCATTGGCTCAGATGAATAGACAAACCAATATCATGTTGCTCTCTATCTGAACCTTCTTTCTTTTGATTTAATATTCCGGTTCGTTTGTTCGTTTTTTGTCTAATCATCTGCTACAGCGTAACATTGCCAACACAACAAACACTTTTTCACTCCAAATTCTAAGAGCAAAAAGTAAAGAAGTGCTGTTATACCAAAAGTGATACACAGATTATTTACTGTGTCTAGCCATGTGCTTAGTATTTGTGACAGGCTATAGCAAAACCAGGCACTTGTCGGTAATTCATGTTTAGAACAAATGGGCATTTTAAGTTCACACAATGTGTGTAAAAGGACCTATGATTGTAAAATTGAAACAATCATATCTTCGCCAATTATTGACCAATTAGTTTGACCAACGCATCAAATGAAAGCTTGTGATGAGGCCTTTCTAATGGTGTGAAAATCTACATTTTGATTTGTACGGATAAGTGCCGGGTTTTGCTATAGCCCGTCACAATTGTTCTGCATTGGCATGGATGAATGGACTGCATGCCTGAGGCAGGCTCCCAGACTAACCATGAAATTTTTGTTTTGGCTGAGAAGTATTTTTGTCTGAGGAGTTTACCGCACTGGAAAAATGTATCTGTCTTGATCGGGTTAATCCCCAGACACGAGAAAACAAATTATATAGAGTCTGGTTCTATAATATCTTCCGCGAAACTGGGATTCAATAAAAGGTTAGAATTACCTCACTTGATCGTCTAATGAGCCCCACCCAGTCAAGTCTTTTATTTGTTTAGTTCCCAGTTTCTTACTTGATCCCCATTCTCGATAACAATGTAATTAAGTGTACGACAAATTGTAAGATTTTTGAGAAAGTATTACATGAAAGTATTACATGTACGGCTTCTCTAAAGCCTATCCATAATCTTACTTTATTTTTATTATATTTTATCTTATTTCATTTTTTATTATATTCATTTTTTATTATATTCATTTTATTTTCATTTTTGCACAAATCTTAGCCAAAACTTACATGTTTGCAAAGAAATGTTCACGGACTATTATACATGCATGGACAATCAAAGTAACTACAGTCAAACCTGTCTTACTGGCCAGAGATCTATAGCAGCCAATCTGCGTACACTGGCCACCCATCTATAGCTCAGCCAACCTGCGTATAGCTGGCCACCAAATTTGATCCCCTGCACAGAACCTCTCAATAATGACCACTGTTCTTGTTTTGACAGTTTCCTCTGGGTATATAGTCACTATACACAGACTGTACTACATGTATGTTATAAACCCCGTATTTCTAATCATAAATATGCAATCTAATATGTTCAAAATGTTTTATTTGTGGAGGCCAGTGGCCCACAAGCCCTGCTTTTTACATAGAACTCCTCCACACTTGTTATGTAAAGTTATTGTTATGATTCAACACAAAATTGTATATATTTTTTATACAAATATTCATTTTTCATTTGGTATTTTGTTACACTGATTAATTGTACAATTCAATATCAAATATGTTTTTATTTTTGTATACCTTGTACTATGTATACATGTACATGTTATTGTTTTGAGAAAAAAATGTGTGGACATAAATAAATAATAATGTTTCGATTTATATAGCACCTAATATGATTGATAATTATCTCTAAGCACAATGATATTATAAATAAATCAAATTCACTTACTTTTCATTCTTGCCAGTAGATGGCGCTGTGTCCATCTTCTCTCCTGTGTCTGATTTCTTCCCCCTGCCTTTTGTTACACTGATTAATTGTCTGATTCAGTAATATTTAAAAAATATTTTTGAATACCTTTCTACTATGTTTACATGTTATTGTTTTGAAAAAAGTGTGCATACAAATTAATCAAATCAAATACATCACTTACTTTTCATTCTTGCCAGCAGATGGCGCTGTTTCCATCTTCTCTCCGGTGTCTGATTTCTCCCCCTTGCCTTTCTCTCCTCCTGATGTCTTGGTCCGGCCTCTTGCCGGGGATGCCGTATCATCAGGCTTCCGACAGGCCAACAGACACTCCAACACCTAGTGATACAACATAAATTGTAACTCTGTCTGTGCCAAGATGTTTCATTACAATTAAGTTTGAAAAGGGCGGGGGGGGGGGGGGGGGGGGGGGCTTTGAGACCCCCCCCAGTCTTTTGGAAGTCTGAAAAAGCCCAGTCCATCAGACTTCAATCCTAATTATATCATTGTAAGACTCTTCAAAATAACATGCCGTATCATCAGGCTTCCTACAGGCCAACAGGCACTCTAACACCTAGTGATACAATTTAAATTTGATTTTAAATTTGAATTTATTTATTTACCAATTATGCAACAAAATCATATAATTATGTACAATATTTAACAATCACTCATTAATTGGTTAAAACGACTAGAAAATAGCATATCATATATATAATTCTAGTGGCCAAGGGCGACACCGTGCGTGCGCGCATAGGATCCTGCATGCAGGAACGCGTGTCAGCTGCACCAAGCACCCGCGTCGTGACTTCTGGCCCAAGACCGCTAAACACCTACCGTATGCGCGCTAAGCATGCAAATATGCAGCAGCTGTTGACATTTACCATAGTAATTAGCATCTTTGGCTCTAACTCATCAATGTCAATATGCTATTAATAGTATACAGCTCCAAAGAACGTAGCAGTGCGCACATACGTATCGAATTCAAATTCTCGGATACAGGTATACAAAAAAAACAAATCCATGTTTTTTTTTTTTAAAGGGTACCACCACCCAAAAATAATATTCTTTTTAAAGAAAGGTAACATGTGTGCAGAGCGAACTAATCGCCCGGGATTCTAATTGTCTACAAACTTACGCGTGAATCGCATTGACGCACTCGCAAATGTTTGGCCCGTACGAACCAGGAAATAGTAGTGGTTCCGTAAGTGGTTGAAATTTATTGCTTTGTTTATGAATTACACAACCCTTTGCAAAATGTTGGGTATCTATTTGATATCACAAAAAGGTACCAAAACATATAATAATTTGTTGTTCTTTGCCTGGTGGTCCCCTTTAATTTCGGATAAATCAGATTTTTTTTTTTTTTTTTTAATTTTTTTAAAAAACATTATATACGTCCGTTTTTAATCGGCTCAGCCCTAGTCTGGTCCTGGGTAATGATCGTGCTCTTGGCCACAGGTACCCCCTGTTTTTAACTCTATGGGGATTGCAATTTGCAAGACCAAGTAGGAATAATGTTAAAGGAGAAAATCAAAGAAAACCCCTAAATATGACGATATTCATATCTACAGAAAGCTTATAAGCCATAGAATGAGCTTGACTGACATTCAAACAATATAACGCTTCCATAAAAGCGAAATTAGGGTGAAAACATCACCCTATTCCCAGGGACAAATTCGCTCAATCGCTACACGAAACGGCCTTTAGCTGTGACGTAAGAACCGGGCTTGAAGCCCAGGCGGCTGCCGCGGTTGTATGTAGATAAGCCTATTCTATACCAGGCTGGAAAGACAAGCTTCAACTTATGTGCTATTTTTCCCTACCAAGAATAAATTATAATACTACATTGTTTGTAATTTGCTTCTCATTTATATTTTCATCATGATATTCCAACAAATGTATTGTTTGTGACAAAAACAAGTTGAAAAAGGTGAAAAAAGAAGGGGAAACTATACGACTGTGTCGTGCAGTAGGCCTGCACAGATTTGGGAGCAGGCGATTTTTTACCAACATGTAGTTTCACTTTGACATATCAGACGGAGAATTTACCACTTCCATTATGGAAACAAACAGTTAATAGTCATTATGAATCAAATGAAATTTAAAAAAACGAAGAATAGTTATTACTTTAGTCGATCTATCATGGCTAGTTTCATGGTTTAGCTTGAAAAGTCGAGTGAATTAGATTCGCGATCACCTGTGTTGTTACGATTCATCCGCGATTTCTCTGAACATTGGCAGCCGCATTACCTATACGGCTGATAGCGCTGGCGGATTTACATTTCCTGCGCGCGCATCAAAACAAACGAGTGCACGTGTTAGCTAGCTAGCTTGCTCCTCCACGGATACTTCGAAGTCCATTAACAGGCTGTTTTGTTGAAATTCTTCATCCATGTTGAACTGTCAGATGTAATTCTAGAGCGAGATCGTGATCGTGTGGACTGTAGAAAGCTTCGAATATAGCGCATACGCTGGAACTACTTTTAGTTCAATAACATACACAATATGCATAGTATACGGCCGGGTATACGATCGTGCGCTTGCATGTATTTCTCGATGGACAAAACTTTTACGAAACGAAACAAAACCAAAACAAAACGGTGAGAAATACACTATTCTATGTAATTATACCAGTTATTGACATATTGAAATGGATAAGAAATATTATATATTGTTATAACAAAGGCAATTCTAACTCGGAACATGATTCTACTAGGTAATTTTGTTTTGAAACACAGCTATAATAGATTTGTTTTTCATACTATCTCCGTGTACATATGAACAACAATTCGGCAAAATGGTGAGTTGTAAACAGTTATTTTACGGAGATTGACACTTTTTCAATGCCAATAATGACATGAATATTGACATCAGGATATGTTTCAGGACATGGGAGGACAACTGTGTGTCAGATATTGATTATTCAGGCAATATTCAATCGTTTTGAGAGAGTAGAACTGCGTCCACTCTATGAACATTTGCGTGTAGATCGCCGTTCGAGCTAGAGCTGTCGGGAGCGCAAAGCCCGGCTCTTACGTCACGCACAGAGCCACTTTGCTGTGCCGATTTCATGGTAAAGGGGAGGGTCAATTCACTAAAATTTTATTTTCATAAAACATGAAACTGAACACTTTCATGACTTGTTAACTGCACAAATTACTTTAATAACTCATTCTATCATAAAATAAACCATAATAACTTGATTCTATTCCCTTTGAATTTCTCCTTTAAGTTTACAGACAGGAATGAGTGTAATAACAAGAGATGTCTGACCTGCTCATGAGCTGGTGATGTGGTGGAGGCAGCTCTCACAAAAGTTTCCAGCTCAGACCACATCTGTCTGTACTGCTCTTCTCTGCAAACAAAAACAAAACAAAACACCACTGTCAATACACAATTGTTACGGTTTATCGAGCCATTCAATTCTAATTGTGGATGTGGTGTGGCAAGATTGGTAGAGCGCGCGCTTTCCAATTGTGAGATCCCGAGTTCGAACCCAGTGTACATCCATCGCATTTGTCCTTCAGCAAGCCAATTAATCCACATTGCTGCTCTCTACCCAGGTGCATAAATGGGGACCCAGTAGGAGGTGAAAGCCTTTATGCGAAGGACCTTCTCAATGCCCATGAGCCTCTTGGAAGGAATGCTCCCCAGGGAGTGGAGATGGTGCACACAATGTGTGCTGGTTTGCATTGTATCATATGACCGGGGTAACAATATCATTGTAAAGCGCTTAGAGATGATTATCAATCATTTAGGCGCGATATAAATCAAAACATTATTATTATTATTTAACCCATTCAGGCTGAGGGGAGGGGGGTGGGGGGGAGTCATCTGAGCTAGAAACAAATTTCTTTAGCTCAGATGACATCTGTCTTTTATACTGATCTTCTCTACATACTAAAAGTATAATCACCAGTTTAAAAAAAATGCAAACATTCACATGTCTAATTTCAGGGAGATTTCAAACAGCAGTCAGAGAGAAAGTTATGAAATACATACCTTCATTTAGAATCAAGACAATTTGTCAATTTTGTTTGTCAGGATGTGGAAAGATCTGGAATTGTTCAGGGATCTTCCTGCAGAATCAAGTCGGGTAGGGGGGGGGGGGGGTCGATTGGGTTATCACCGTCTATAGAACTTTAACAGTTAATCAAGCCAGTCATAAGCATCTATGAGGGAATACAAACAACTTTCACTGTTACCATATTAAATGATCCTCAAAATTTAACAAAATCAACATCTCTAGAATGGATTATAGACGATTACTATAATAGCCTTAGGATACGAGAGTTGGATGAAAAGTTGTGAGCCTCGCTTTGAAGGAATGATACCAGATTTATCGATTTTGGAATGTACTATATCAGCTCTTCAGACGACTGACCGTTACTTTTCATGTTCCTGTGTATTTGAAATTTGAAAGAAGACAACTTTCAATGATCTGGCACCACTCCTTCATAGTAAGGCCCCAAACTGTTCATCTAACCCTTGTTAATCAAACAATATTATAAGCATGACATATCGCTCAGTAAGCACCTACCTTTTAGACGACTTGCTCCTGGAGGTGAAAGTGGGTACAGGGAGCACATCACCTCTCGTTTCCATGCCAACCAGATGGAGTATTGCCTTCTTACATTCCAAAACCTCATCTTCATCAAGGATTGGCTTCATGAGGAGGATCTGAAGGGGATCTATGTGCTGCAAAATAAAATAAAAATGATGGATGAAAATCAAGGTAAAAGTAGGCACAGGGACCGCATCATTTTGTTGGTTACCAAGACAACAAGACAACACCACCTCCTCATCGTCATCAAGGATTGGTTTCATGAGGAGTAATCTGAAGGAGATCTATGTGCTGCAATAATTAAAGAAAATGGTGGAGGAAAATCAGGTGAACATATGGATAGGGAACGCATCATTTTTGGTTGCCAAGACAACAAGATGGAGTATCATCTTTCTTACAATCCAACACCTCCTCATTCTCATCAAGGATTGGTTTCATGAGGAGGATCTGAAGGGGATCTATGGGCTGCAAAATTTTAAGAAAATGATGGGAGGAAAATCAGGTTAAAGTAGGTACAGGGACCGCATCATTTGTTGGTTACTAAGAAAACAAGGCAACAACACGTCCTCATCGTCATCAAGGATTGGTTTCATGAGGAGTAATCTGAAGGAGATCTATGTGCTGCAATAATTAAAGGAAATGGTAGAGGGAAATCCGGTAAAAGTAGGTACAGGGACCGCATCATTTGTTGGTTGCCACGACAACAAGATGTAGTATCATCTTCTTACAATCCAACACCTACTCATCGTCAAGGATTGGTTTTATGAGGAGGGTGTGAAGAAGATCTACGTGCTGCAGTAATTGAAGGAAATGGCAGAGGTAAATCAGGTAAAAATAGGTACAGGGACCGCATCATTTGTTGATTACCAAGACAACAAGACAACATCACCTCCTCATCGTCATCAAGGATTGGTTTCATGAGGGGTAATCTGAAGGAGATCTATGTGCTGCAATAATTAAAGGAAATGGTAGAGGGAAATCCGGTAAAAATAGGTACAGGGACC
Source organism: Echinarachnius parma (assembly GCA_037951105.1). Classification (NCBI taxonomy): domain Eukaryota; kingdom Metazoa; phylum Echinodermata; class Echinoidea; order Clypeasteroida; family Echinarachniidae; genus Echinarachnius; species Echinarachnius parma. The sequence continues at coordinate 206,792 of JBAMJV010005294.1, read as the reverse complement.
GCATCATTTGTTGGTTGCCACGACAACAAGATGGAGTTATCATCTTTCTTAAATCCACCAACTCCTCATTCTCATCAAGGATTGGTTTCATGAGGAGGGTCTGAAGGAGATCTATGTGCTGCAATAATTAAAGGAAATGGTGGACTCGGGAGGTAAATCAGGTAAAAGTAGGTACAGGGAGCACATCAATGTTCTGTTATGCATGACAATGAAATGGAGTATCATCTTCTGATAGTCCAACACTCCAACAATACTGAATCATGTCATGTTACTTCTTCACTTCACTTCCACTCTTTTTTTATTTGGGGGGGGGGGGGGGGGGGGTGATGAGGGGTAATATAACGCCATATCCCATCCTTACAAGATGTGTATACATTTATACTTATTAACAACAATAAATGCACACATAATCACAAAAGCATTACTCACCGAAAGCATGTTGAAGATAACTGTGTCGCTAATAACAAGGGGCCAATGTCTCGTCATTCTTTCGAGTTGAGCTTTAGCTGTAGCAGAAGATTAGAAGAAAAAAACGAACAAACCAACCAAAATATTATATCAAAAGAATGAATGTTCAGAAAGAAAGCAACATGATATTGTCTATTAACGCATGCCAAGGTAGAACAATGAAATTACTGCCCTTAAAGTTCAGCATGATAAAAGTGTTGGTTGAGTTGGAAATGAAACATAACAAAAATTTCGCTCTTAGAAATAAGTTGGCATGGTTACATTTTAACAAATCTCATGTTTCATTCAGGAAGATCACCACGCACTCTGGGAATGCTGCAAAGCTATTTCACCTAACAATAATCAGTCTGCAATCCTGCCCAAATTTGTAGTGATTGGCTGCTTTACAGACTAGTTACCTAGTGCGGAAAGTGCACACAAATATCTATGATGCGATTTCATATTTCGACATATTTTACACTCCAACTATGCACTGTATAGACACAAATACCAACTGATCAATACATTTTTATACATATCATCTCTCGAAATATAGCATTTTTCTATCAAAACATAATGACTTCAAAAGAAGGAGTAATCTGAGATTTAAAATTTCATGTTCATTTTGCTCCCTCAGCTCAGATATTTCCAAAACCTACGACGAGAAAAGACTTTGCCCACGTATTTTAAGGTCCATGTTTCAAGCAAGCGTTTAAATTTCCCTACCTCTATCAATAGGAAGCTCTCCCTCGCTGTCCGACACATCCTGGCACGGCGCCAGCCGGTTCTCTTTCATGAAGTCGCCAAAGTCGTTGATGCGGTAGTTGGTGACGCGGCCCCCGCACCCCTCGCTGATGGACGGCGGGTCCTCCAGGGGGGAGCGGGAGGTGGAGAGGCAGTGCATGAAGATCTCTCCGCCGTGGCTGGCCAGCATATGCGAGACGCACTTCGAGCCGGACCGCCGGGGCTGCTCCAGCATGACCTGCCGTCCGTTAAGCAGGAAGTTTGTGAGGCACAGTGACGGTCTGCTATTCACCTGTAATTGGGATCACAGAACAATATTTACTTAAGTATCTTAGGTAAGGATCTGAGTTAACCTCAGATTCTGTGAAACATTATGAACATGGACCAAATATGAGTTGGAAGGATGAAAGATTAGATGAACTTCAAGCCAGACTGGGCTGCTCTAGCATCCGTTCAGCAGGAAGTTTGAGAGGCACAGAGATGGTCTGCTATCTGAACACAGAACAATAATTACTTATAAGTCTCTTTATAGACAAGCACCTGATTGTGTGAAACATTATGAACACAGACCAATTATTACATGTATATCTACTAATATTTTAGGCAAGCATCCGAGTTGGAAGTAATCTCTGTTTTGTATATTATGAGAGACGCACTTTGAGCCAGCCATCAGGGTTGCTCCAGCATTACCTGCCGTCTGTTCAGAAGGAAGTTCGGCAGGCACAGAGATGGCCTGCTATCTACCTGTCATATTTAAAACGTATCAACTATCATTTATGCGTGTTTGGGGATACAAATGTTGTGGATTTAATACCTACCAAATAAGTCAAGGGTGTTTTTTTCTTTCCATAATGACCTCAAACATGCACAGAGCATCATGATTTATTGTTTGATATATCAATTATTTAATATCATTTTGAATTGTTTTTGCATGTTTTAGACAGAACAAATAAAAGGGACAAGCATGTAACCCACAGCATAAAATCAGCACAGGCCTGCTTGCCTAGGGCCACTAACAATCTGCCCTGGGCACCAAAATTGTGTCTTTGGCCACTCAAATTAGAGAATTCTTCATTTTACTTGCACAACTGAAGAACAAGAAAAATAGGGTAACTTTGAGCATTGTTTAAATGCCTTGCCTACAGGAAACTGGTAGGCCCTGTATGGGGATTGCAAATTCTAGTAGTGAACAGGTTACACAGGAATGCAGTTACTTCTACTAGTGCAATTCTGTGAACGTCACAAAATGTGGAGGGGACAAGACATTCTTCTTCCTCTTCAAGTTGACTGCCCATAGGCAGGTTTAAACTCATCATAATGAAACTTCTCTCTTAATAAAATGTACATATATGGCCCTTGTGTCACTGAGTCAAGGAGCATTTTACGCTTCCTTCCTCTTGGTCTTTCCCCCTCAAGTCTGCCTTCTATTACAGTTTTCAACAAATTGTCATGTGTGCAAGCCATGCTTGCTTTCTGTTATTTATGTTGCTAAGACATAGATGAACAAGACATAGCAAGGACAAGATATCCATGCATTGAGCATACTTACATCTACGGGTGAAATTCTGTGCACCGCTGTACAGTGGAGGAGTTCGTTGCTAGCCGCCCGTGGTTGGCACCACTTGAGAAGGATCTTGCTCGCTCCTTGTTTGCTTCCCCCATCTCCTGCTCCACCCCCTCCTCCTCCTCCTCCTGATCCTCCAACCCCTCCTCCTCCTCCACCCCCTTTCTCTGCCTCTGATTTCAGCTCCTGGGCAGCCACGATGTGCTCCATCTTGTGAATCTCATCGTGAGCTTGGCGGTGATGGAGAAGTTCCACGTCGTAGTTGGCCGAGCTGCTCGCATTTTGCTCTTCCTAATAAAATATTGTTAGTAGAGAATGTGTAAATAATGTGGGGTGAATCAAATTAAGCCCGGGCCATGTCAGTTATTTCATAAGCTGGGTCCCGACTGGTCGGGAACAGGTGCTCCGATTCATTAACATTTAATTCCATGCGCCTGATGGGGATTTATAGTTCAAATCACATATCGGATACATCCTGATGGGAGCTGGATCTTGTGAATCTCTTTGTGAGGTTAGCGGTGATGGAGGAGTTCCACGTCGTAGTTGGACGAGCTGGTCGCATTTTGCTCTTCTTAATAAAATACAGTTATTTTTTATTTTTAAGGTTTTAGTAAACCATTTTTGTTCACATCCAAGAAGAATATTCCTACTTTCCTACATTCATCTGCAATTTAGCTAAAACCAAGGTAAACTTGATACATCATATTCAATATTAACCTGCATAGTAAGTTTTAACACTTTGAGTGCCAGGGATTGTACAGCTCTATGGCATTTGTGCGACATTGGCACTCGAGGAGTGGAATACTGTAGACACCGAGCTTGAATTGTAATAATGACAATAAACCTGTTTCTATAATGCACTGGGTCCACTAAAATCATGAAGGAAATTGCTTCCACTAGTACAATAATAATGACAAATGCACCAGAAAATTGGTATTAATTACCATTTGTTTAGGAGAAAAAAGGGACAAGGACATTGAATGTAGTTTAACTAATATCCACCCATATTTTGGTGATATGTAGGTTACCGTTTTGGGAAATACAGCACTAATTAAACTAGATGGATCTTCGACTGCGCGCAGTCAAAAATTATGCCTCCGCTATGACGCGATTTTTAATATCAAGCCCAAAATAACGTGCACTGAATTTCTTTTTTTTCATATATATATTTTGAGTTCTGTGACCTTGACCATCAACTTTGATGGTTACATTGGCTCCCAAGAAAAATTCAGATACCAAGTTAGATTGAAATCTGACATTCAGTTCTTGAGATTTTGCCATTACAAGCAATGTTTGCATACATATTGAGTCATGTGACCTTGACCTTTGACCTCATGACCCCCCAAATCTAATCCAATCATTGCCACCCTGATGTGTATGTAACTCATTCCAAGTTTGAAATTGATCCGTCAAACGGTTCTTGAGATATTGCGAGGATGCTTTTTTGCGCATATATTGAGTCCTGCGAACTTGACCTTTCACCTCATGAACCCCAAAATCTAATCAGATCATTGTCACCCCAATATGTACACTCATAGCAAGTTTGAAATTGATCCATCAACCGGTTCTAGAGATATCGCGAGAACAAGGCATTTTTGCACATATATTGAGTCCTGTGACCTTGACCTTTGACCTCATGAACCCCAAAATCTAATCAGATCATTGTCTCCCCAATATATAAACTCATACCAAGTTTGAATTTGATCTGTCAACCGGTTTTAGAGATATCGCGAGAACGAGGCATTTTTGAACATACATTGAGTCCTGTGACCTTGACCTTTGACCTCATGAACCCCAAAATCTAATCAGATCATTGTCTCCCCAATATATACACTCATGCCAAGTTTGAATTTGATCTGTCAACCGGTTCTAGAGATATCGCGAGAACGAGGTATTTTTTAACATATATTGAGTCCTGTGACCTTGACCTTTGACCTCATGAACCCCAAAATCTAATCAGATCATTGTCCCCCCAATATGTACACTCAAACCAAGTTTGAAATTGATCCGTCAACCGGTTCTTGAGATATTGCAAGAACGAAAACGGGACGTACGTACGGACGTACGTAAGTACGGACGGACGGACGGACGGACAACCCGAAAAACATAATGCCTCCGGCCACTTCGCTGGGGGAGGCATAAAAAGTACCTTCATTGGAATGCCAGTAACCGTGGTTACAGAAAGGTCGAAGTGATCCTGTAAGAGCGAGTTGAGTTTGGTTGACAAATTGCGCCCCGCCTTGGTTGTCGACACTTGGCATGAGAGATACGAGTTCACGTCCCCGAGGTCAAGGTTCATGGCAGCCTTTGGAGCTTCATCGACTGGATGGATGTTGACCAGGCATAGCTCACACTGGTCTATTGGGAGGAGTCTTTTGTATCAATAGGAGAAAAACAAGAAAAACCATACCAAAATAAAGTAAATGTACATAACTTTCATCCCTCACACCAACATTTTTATGAAATAACACACTAGAAAACACATCATGTGCAAGGAAATGCTGTTATAATTTTAATATTTTAGATTTTAAAATTTGTCTAGCTTCTTGTAAGACAGCGAACACAAAACACTTGCACTTTTCTTTAACCTTTTTAAGACTAGCATAAAAATGCAGTTTATGATAGTGAACATAGACTGGTTGCATAAAACTACAATGTAGGACTGAGCATGCGAAAAAGAAGTTTTTAGAAGGTTTGACTTCTATTATCACAACATTTTAGCTTAGAAGTCAGAGCACCAGTCTATCAATGCAGAAGTCTTGGTTTGATATCTGTGGAAGACCATTTTTCTTAGCTATTTTTAATTTATTAAAAAAATACAAACTATTTCCCCAATTTTGGGCTGGTCCCCAAAACACTCGGGCTATGGTCTATGGAGAATACATGTCATAGTAAAATCACTCAGTCCTGAACGGGTTAAATATTACTCACATTTCATTGGAGGTTGCAATTTAGTTCTGATGTTGTATGCTCTCCTTGAAAACTTTCTCCAGCTCATCAAATAAGAACTTAGAACTTAGTCTTCTGAATTTTGGCTTCTATTATAACAAGCTTCTAGCTTAATAATTAGAGCACCGGTCTAGCAGCCTGGAGGTCTTAGGTTTGATACTCTGATTCCCATGAAGCCAATTTCACTTTCAACTTTTAATTTACTAAAATAAAAAAAAATAAAAAACTATAAATACCACTCACATATCATTGGAGGCTGCAACTTTGTTCTGATGCTGTATGCTCTCCTTGACAACTTCCTTCAGCTCATCAATGTGGTCCGGACTAAAATGGAATAGCAAAGAAAAAACACAGTATGATGGTCACAGAAACACATGTATGAGAACTTGCCAAGTAATTCTACACTTAACGATATTAGCAACTAGCAAAGATGCTCCAAGAGGAGTACACATCTATATTTGTGGTTTGGTAGTCCTGCACTTTAACTAGAAGAAGACTAGTTATGTGAAGTGTACAAGAAGAAAGAGCATAAATGTCTCTATTTTTAAAGCCCAATTTTGTTACTCTACCTGCTTTAGTTATTTTGTAATGATTTTTATAATTACGTAAATCGCTATAATTTAGAAAAATCCTTAAAGGGACTTAGTAACATTGTCCAAATCCTCAAAATAAATTTTTAATTCTAGCGGTTCCCTTATACCTTGTTGTATTCGTATTAACAATAAAATCATGGGACAGATTTCGGTTTTTCAAATTTCCCTTTCGTTACAAAGATATGTATGATTGAAGTATTCAGATAAGAAAAACTCCGGGCGAGTTTTTCTTCCGTGTACAAAGTGAATGCAGTGAGTTACTGAATATCACTTTGCATTTTCGCTCATTACTTGGCCATACAATGTCCATTTGACTTGAAATTTTCACACAATACCCTGTGGACATATGAGATAACAACAATATACATTGCATCAACCATTCATCACTTTTTGCACATGTCAACAAAGTTACTAGATCCCTTTAAATTGGCAACACATTGTGATATTTTAAAAACAGATATTCGCATTCAAATTGGCAACTTTGCGGCAAAGTCGCTTCATATTTGTCTTAGATTGCAATCACTAAATATTTTCCACCTATTTTTATGTCATTAATAGGTGAACAAAGTTTAGGAGTTGCCAATTTGTAGAGGAAAACAATGATCAATTTTGCCTTAAAATAGCTCTCGTCCTTGATGGGTTAAGGTGCCCCTCTCCCAAACAAAAGGACTATTAGCTTTCTGGTCACATTGAAATTGAAATAAGACAAATAAGGCAAATAAAATCATCAATCTTCACAATTGCTTGCCCCGACAGAAAATTTAATTGTAAACAAAAATAATGTGAAACAAAAGTAAATTTAATTGCAATGCTAACTCTATTTCATTGCAAAATTTCTCACTTGCTTCTAAATGATGTTAGCATAGAAGGAAATATAATTTTCTCTCGGAGTTGAATAGAAATGTTAGTTGCCCCGGGCAATCGGCCAAGTGCTTGTGCCATGCCCTGTATTATTATCAATTTCATTACCCTTCCAGTGATGTGATGCATATGATGCGCCCCCTATTGGTGTTGGCATAGTTCCCCTCCGCAGCCAAATCCTGTTGCAGTTCCGTTCTCTCACATAGCATTTCCACAGCTCCTTCAAGCCCCACTGTAATGCTCGATTCCGAGCTGGAATCCTCGGCTGGAGGGGGGCCCAGATGGGCTAGCGCAGTCATCATCTGTAAAAACAAAATTGATGTATACATATCTTTATAATTATGTTCAAAACACAGTTGTAATTCTGTTTGTTCACAGAGCATTTTCAACAGCTCCTTTGAGACCCACTGTGATATTTGAATCTGTGCATGAACCAACCGTTGAAGGATGAACAAAATGATTATTAGGATGCAAGTTTTAATGCTATTTTTTTGCTGGAGCACTATTCATTTTAACAGCAAATTCTTAAAGAAGTACATAATGAAGAAAATTATGTTCTATTTAGTAGATTTTGCTGCACCACTAATGAATGAGTAACAGAGGAATGATCAAAACTCAAACAGGTGACTGTTTAATTGTCATTAGACTTGACACTGCTCCTGTCTTTCAAAAAAAAAATATGGAAAATGAGTTGACTATAATTCAGTATTTAAACTGAAAAGATTATAAAGATTATGGGGGGTTTCAGAATACCTTAAGGAATGGGTTAATATACTTACATGCAGTGAAAAAAATACATGGGGGCTCGGGGCCGATTCGCCCCCGAAATGCCAAAAAGCCCCCCAAAATCATAAAAGAGCCCCTGTTAATTTGCATAGAGTTCAATGCAAAACAAATTTTAGAGTGTTATTTTTATGCAGGCAAGCTTGAAAAGTAGCCCCCCAAAAATAAATATTAATTTTTTCCCTGCTTACATGAGTCGTATTCTGTTCATCGCTCCTCCATCCGTTGATGATGTGAGCTTGAGAGTCACTGGCAATAAGACACACCTGAAAGAAACGTTAGAGAGATTGTAGCAAACAAAAAAGGTTCAATCAAACTGAGTAGCTATATGATCAGGCTACCAAATACGGCCCGTGCTATAATATGGCCCCGCTGAATAAGTGCATTAACACAGATAATTTTGAGCAGTAAACTTCTTTTGCTTATCTATTTTCCTTTGTGGTTAAGCGCGATAAGGCTCATCGCGCAAGCAAAAACCATCTTCTGCGCGCTCATAGTCCAGTTTGTACAAATGAATGGGAAATTTGTTTGCACAGGGGAATAAGTGACATCGTTTCAGAATCGGCTCAGATTCGGCAGATTTGTCAAGTTTATACAAATGTTTTGTGGATAAACGTAATCTTGAAGATTTTAAGGACACTTTGACGGCACTTTCATTGGAAAAAGTTTATTAGTTTTAAAAGAAAATGGACCTTTTAAATAGGGGGGCCACATAAGGGCACCCTCTTACAATGTGATTTTTGTACGCAATGAAATGCAAATCGCCATTATGGGACAATTACGATCGCAGTCGGCAAATAAGGTATGGCATTATTTTCATCTTCATTTGAAGTTCATTCTTGACGAATTGTGTGGCTTCTTCAAAGATAGTTTTTCAGATATTGGTTGTTAAAAATTAGGGGGGCCATATTCGGACACCGCATCATATATCATTTAAATTAATGCTGACTTCACAGTAAAATAATAGTCTTTAGTTCTTTTATGAGATCATAATTACTGCCCAGTAATGTTTTAATGTTGTATGTATTTATCAGAATCAATTGTAAATAAATAGTAACTAATATGTATCTAGAACAAGGAAAAGGCTGTTTATAGGGAGGGAACACAAAGTGCTCACCAAACCACTCAAACCTGCACTAGCAAGTAGCAACCACCTGTACATGTATGTAAAGACCACCTTCCTCCGATGAGTAATAATCTTGACTCCTAAGGAAACAGTTTACCTCCTTATACTAAAAGAAACCACCTTTCCGGTCCCCTTGAGTGGTCTTTATATACAGGTTTCACTGTATAACACTTACACATTTCTTTCAATTCTTTGAATTGAAGATATCGTACACGAAGTCCATGACCTTGCAGTACTGCATGTCCAGAGGCAGAAAATGTGGTCTCTATAATAAGCAAGTGGAATTTATATACAGGTTTCACTGTATAACACTTACATTATTTCTTTGAAAGGAAGATATCGAACACGACCCGGCAGCACTTCATGATCGCTTCTACACTGCATGCCCAGCTAGACAGAAATATGGTCTTGATAAGCAAGTGGTTTTTATATGTACAGACCTTTTTAAAATTTATAATAGTGAAACCTGTCTATAAAGACCACCCAAAGGAGACAGAAAAGTGGTCTTTATAAGCAGACGTGTGGTATTTATAGACAGGTTTGTGTAAATGCAAAATGCTCCCTAGGGAGTCAAAATTATACAGGTGGTTGTTAGAGCAGTTGACTGTATTATAACACTTACATATTTCTTTGAAGGGAAAATGTCGTAGATGACCCGGCAGTACTCCATGATGGCTTCCACGCTGCATGTCCACAGCGACTTGCAGAGCGGTGCTAGTGGAATGACGCCGGGGGTGCGAGACTTGCTGACCAGATCAAACTCAAACGGCTGGTTGCAGGATTCGGCAAACACTGCTGTGTGATCGATGACGAAGATCGTCTTCATGGATGGTGGATACGCCATGCTGGCAGACTATGGGCCTGGAGCTTGTAGGGCTTGGTAGATGTCCTGAGCACTTTAATCCTGCATTAGAATTAAAAAATGGTGGAGAAAATGGGGATAGAAATCTTCTTCATTTTTCTATTGTTAAAGGGATCTAGTAACTTTGACAACATGCAAAAAGTGATGAATGGTTGATACAATGTACTTGTTATTCTGATATGTCCACTGGGTATTGTGCAAAAATTGCAAGTTACGTGGATGTTATATGGCCGAGTTATGATAACAAATGCATATATTTACTAACTGATTGCACTGACTTTGTACTCAGGTTCGACTATCAAGTAGATAGTCTAACATCTGAACACTTCAATCGTTAATCTTTTTAACGAAAAACCAAAACCTGTCCCATGCTTCTTTTGTTAATACGAATACAACAAAGTATGAGGAAACCGCTAGAATTCCAAAATTGGATTTTGAGGATTTTGACAATGTTACTAGATCATGTTACTAGGGAACCATCCAGACAAAGAACCACTAGGGATGCAAGTGAGTTTGGTTGATTCAGGCAACATTTACATGCAGGAATTACTTTAGGGGGCTACTTTTCCAATCTGAATTCTGATGGTTATCCAGATATTTTTCACACAATTATGGTAATTTTAGGGGCTACCTACTGATAATTTTGAACCAGCCGTTAAATTTTGTGTTAAATACTTCCTCTTTTCAAAAATGTACAAAGGAGGTTCTTAAATATTGGTTTATTATCTCTCTATCCAATCACTATTTCAACAAAACATCATGCACAATATTTAATTTAAAATGGTTGAAACCGATGGGTGCTTAGAGAGTGCCCTTTTCAGCTTTAACGGCTCCATTTGAATGATAACAGGCTTTTTACTTCCAGTCATTTGTAAGTTTGTATTCCTTTCGAGCATGGTGGAGTTAGAACTATTAGTTTGTAATGTAATGGTGCAGGTTTTGGGTACTAAAATTCAGTTTGACCAAAACTGCCTACACTCTTTACCAGAACTCAACTATCCCTATCAAAACTGGCAAATTTTCTAATTGCTATAAAAAAACTTGTTAGTGGTAACTGATTGAATGCTGCCTGAAAAGTACAGAATTAAAGAAATGTTCATCAACCTCAAAACCCTTGTCTTTTGCCTTTTGGACCGTCGATCAAGCCATGATTTATTTATGTCTGACCCAGTGGTACCGGTAGAAAAGATAATTCTCAAAGAAGTTTTGTGCCAGGGAGGACAAAAATAGCAGAAATTGTCTGCAATGTCACCCTGATGTACAAAACCCAGGCCAAGAAAAGTCAAGGGGACTGGGGAGTTGCTTGTAATTCAATGACAAATAATGTTGATTGTTACAATTAGTGGCAATTTCAAAACATCGCTCATTTCCAATCAATTCAACAAATTTAGACCACCACTGGCACTGTCACATGTCATGATGTTCAATCTGCAAAGAATCAAATAGCGGCATTCTCTAGAGAGTATAGACTCTAGCAATTAAACAAGCGTGCCCACGACATGTTCATGCATGACAAAAAGAATGGATGCTCTAATTTCTAAAACTATACAAATTTACAATTAATTGTATTTGTAAAAACCATAAAAACAGCATAGCTTCAGAGCTTCCGTTATTTTGGTAATGCTTGCGTAAGTAGCATTTCTGTTGTCGATTACTGGCAAAATTTTAAGTGTAGAATTCAGAGCAGCATTGAGGGAAGTCTGTATCTAAACACACAAGCCCCTATCCCGGCCCATGTTGTTGTTTGTGTTACGGTATACGATCGGGTCCTATTACCAGATACCATTTCTTTACGCCATGACAACGATCAACATGAAGAACAGAGATATGAATAAAACACAAATAAGTGATCTATATATTCTCAAAATAAAGAATTGATAACTTATACGGCACCCTTTCAAGAAAGCAGAATTTTTTGTAGCGCACAAACCGGGTTGTATTAACCGGACGCACCAAACGTGAATGTTTTGCATGGGAATGTCATTGACATGCGCACTGCCACTGGTGCGCGGCAAAACGCGCGTATAACGCCTCAGGGCGCTTATTTTCTTCGGGAAATGGTGGAAAATGTTTGCTAAACATCCATTTATTATCCTCCGTTAATACCGACTTTCAAATTCAACTTTCAAAATTCGAACGTTTTTCCTATTGGAATTTGCATGTACGGTAATACAACCCGTTCGGTATTGCAACCCCTTGCCATACTTAGTTTTATTTAAAGATACTTCAGATTCGTCACATCAGATGCGCGGCGCCATCTTAAGTACACGTTGCGCACGGTGCGTGATGCACGTTAGCTCAGTGTCATGCGGTGCGCGCAAACTGGCCCAGTTCAAAATGGCGACCCGCTGTGTAGCATCCCCACGCTTGATGCCCTTTATTAATATTGCAACGGAATTTGCTCCCGGGTCTTCCAATTCTCACCACAGCCATCCACTCGCTGGTCACACCCGACAACAACATCCCGTTTAGTTCTTTTATACACTAGGAATTCCAAGCAGACAAACACCCTCCCGACATCACGCACATCACACCGAAAGTTTGCCTTTACAGTGGCCCTTGCCTTTATTCTTGCTAGAGGACTCCGCCTAACGTTTGTACAGTCGATCAGGCGCCATCTCGACTATGCGCCTGATTTTGTCTCGGTGCATCTAGCTAGCTCGCACACACGTCTTGTCCTGACAACGGCCTTAGACCCAACTCCCCCAAATTTGACTATGACGTGACTCTATCTATCTTCCACACACCGCCGTACTCCGATATCCACGTCCGTCGGATCAGTGCGCGTGTGGAGATCGTGTGTGCGCGCTAACCAGCTATACCAAGCTCACATGAAATACACATCAAATACACATCATACACTACTCTGATACACAACTAAACATGCCCTATCCACAACAGTACATCAGCTCGCAACATGCAATACGGTACAACCCTTTTCATATCTGTGACACTACAATTTACAACGGTACAAGCACAATGATTAAAAGCGCAGTTACAATTTCGTCACATAACCCCCTCCCAAGATAAGTCTGTCCTCAGGCTTACATGGCTATACGGAAAGACGAAATTCTAACTTGCACAAACATTTTCAAAATATCTACTAATAATATTCACTTAAGCATTCCCCTTTAAACTTAAAACATAATCAAAACATTTCTCAAAACACCCTTATGCAATTCCATATCCAACTTTTCCAACCGAAACTGTATGTCATGCTCATCAAGCATTACAAACTAAAACATCCACATATATACAAATACCTAACCCCATTATTAACTTTCCTTATTTCCAATAACAAACATGTTTTACCCAATCACATTAAAACAATACAAACTGCCGACTAAATCACTTTAACTTGTTTAACACGATCTACCAAAATTAACGCCAAACGATTCAAATTCACTTATAAGATCGCATGCAAAATCGTACAATTTTCTATTTACAAACAACAATTAAAACCACTTGTAATCATATATGCTTGACTATATGTCTATATATATACAACATTCAACAATACGCCTGACAAAACTACTGCTCATTGACCACATGCAAGGTCGTACAAAATATCTCCAGACACAAAACGAATGGTAGCCGAACGGTCACATCAATGGCATCCCAATAAATTCTAATAGCGTTTTGGGCATAAAAAATCAAACTATACATCATCAGAACTGTACTACATAAAACTTAAATCTTAGCTCTGTCTTACCGCAATACTATCTCCTAAACAATCTGAGGTATCAGTCTCAATAAAACATAAACAATTATTAAATGCGAATACATAAAATTAAAACACTGCACGTTTCATGTTCTATTTAAAACATAACTTGGCATATACAAATCCACGATAACGATCTGTCAAGTTTTCGTTAAACTCAAAAGAAATACATGATCATGAAAACAACAATTATCAAAACGATATAAAAATGAAAAGGCTACTTAATGGAAGCCAATATACAATGCTATATACAATACACAAAATATGAAACAACTTTCAATCAGTAAAATGTCTCTGAGTATTTTCTGATAATGTTAAGAACAAGAAATGTCCTTAAATCAAATTAAGAGTTCTCGTAACGATGGTAACTATAAAGACAACGGAATGTCTTTACATCCTATCGGGCCGAATGTTAAATAATTTAAGGACGACGGAATGTCCCTAAACATTATAATTTAAAATTTCTGTAATGTTCAAAGACCACGGGCTGTCTTTAAATCATTTCAATCGAAAATCCCGGTATTGCGTTTATCTAATGTTCAATGGGTCCGTCTTCGGTGGTCTCGCTTCGGTGAAAGGCTTGCCCACGCGATCTCCGTCTGCTATCTGTATCCAGGTCTCCTATCGGATCATTGGAACTGTAGAGCCATCTCCGCTTCCGACTCATGCCGTTCATCCGTTGAGGACGCCTCGCTCAGTCTCCCCCTCCTAGTAGTCAAGACTACTTCGGATTCCTGGATCCACGACTTTGTCGACGTTCCCTCCGGGTATGGCTTCAGATGCTTCGTATGGGACTACCCACTTCCATCCGATCGGTGACTTCAGACAGCATGTGGATAATCGGGTGAGGGCCTCTCTACTTTCGTGGTCATCTAAAACTCTGCCTCTTGGTGCTGACAGGATTGGAAAGCCACACGGACACCCTGACATGGAGCTGAGATATGGGAGCCTTTCATGCCGTCCTTCCGTGGGGAGCTTCTCGTTTGTGCACGCATTTCGTCCTCGCCATTAGACCTGATGTCCGCACTACATGGCCTGTAATACCACCAATTGCCCCTCGTGTGATTCCTTCATCACCCCTGTAGGTCGACACCTGTGGTATTCGCATGTGACTCTGCGACATATCGTCTCCGCGATATCCATGCTGCACTAGAGCCTTCTCCCTTGTGTGGCAGTCACTTCCTGCCTCCGTCACCAAGAACACGTCGTCCGTCATCTCCTGTTCACCGAGAAGACATCGTTGACTCAGTCTTGACGTCAATAATCCATCACCCCTTCTGGTACTGGTGCACACTCTGCCCTGTATATGTCTACCGCATACACAAACTGGAACGGAAGAGTGTGTACGCCGTTAATCCTGGGTTCACATGTGGCCATCAACTATCTGTAGGGACGGGGTATGGGGTGTGTGCCCTTTTTCAGGCTAAACCGTGCACTCATGTGGGGCTCCATCGATGTGAACGCTGCTATATCGTCTTCAACGTCAAGCTATTACGTTTTCATCACGTAGGTTTCATCAGTTTTAGCTCTCTCGGCTAGCCATACAATTCCCTCGGGATATCTAGGCGTACAGCCTGGCCGGTCGGCGAACGTACGTGATGGTGGCGAGGTCATACGACCCTGGTCAAACCCAATCTCCACCCACACTGCACTGGGCTGCACCTTGACTGCACTCGTATCAATGGGGGCCTGTGTATGGGGGAGGTTCTTTCTTGATTAACATCTATTTTACATCAATATGCGTGTATACACCATATACATCGTTTATGAGGGCGATCTCTACAACCCGGGTTTGGCTATCGCCTGTGTGTGTGGTGGGTGAGAGCGTCGGGGGTGTGCGTGGAGGCTATAGCCCGTGTAGTTCTCCAGCATCAGGTTTGACCTGGCATACCCACTATATGGAAGCGCATTCTTCTCAGTGGTATAACGGGTGTGTGCCGTTGTGTCTATCGCCCGATCTGTGTGTGGCGGGTTGGGGCGTCGGGGGTGTACGTGGAGTCTAGCCCGTGTGGTTTGTATTGAAGCGCATCCTTCCCCGTAATATCTCGGTGTGTGTGTCTACAACCTGGGGATTCCCATCGCCCGGTTCTCTGTGTGCGTTCCCACACGTCCGCCATTTTCTCTGGCCCTTTCTCAGGCGGTGTATCCCTCAAGCCGTATTTCAGGCAATTCAAAAGACTTCTGGGCAATCTTTCAGCCTCAAATTCTCGGTATCTCCTGCGGGGAGTTTCGGCCAATCTTTCAGGCGCTCTTTGTAGCTTAAATCCTCGTAGTGTATCCCGCCGCTGCCACCAATGCAACGGGATTTGCTCCCGGGTCTTCCCTTCTCACCACAGCCATCCACTCGCTGGTCAAACCCGACAACCACATCCCGTTTAGTTCTTTTATACTCTAGGGATTTCAAGCCACCTCTCCCCCAAACAGACACCTCCAAGAAGTTTGCCTTTACAGTGGCCCTTGCCTTTATTCTTGCCAGAGGACTCCTAACGTTTGTACAGTCGATCAGGCGCCATCTGGACTATGCGCCTGATTTTGTCTCGGTGCATCTAGCTAGCTCGCACACACGTCTTGTCCTGACAACGGCCTTAGACCCAACTCCCCCAAATTTGACTATGACGTGACTCTATCTATCTTCCACACACCGCCGTACTCCGATATCCACGTCCGTCGGATCAGTGCGCGTGTGGAGATCGTGTGTGCGCGCTAACCAGCTATACCAAGCTCACATGAAATACACATCAAATACACATCATACACTACTCTGATACACAACTAAACATGCCCTATCCACAACAGTACATCAGCTCGCAACATGCAATACGGTACAACCCTTTTCATATCTGTGACACTACAATTTACAACGGTACAAGCACAATGATTAAAAGCGCAGTTACAATTTCGTCACAATATTGTGCTGTTGAGTTTTCGTTTTTTTATTTTGTATTTTGTTTGCGTTCACTGTCGACTGTATATGCACCACACACAGCAGTGTGTTAATTTTCAGACATGAAGTCTGCACTATAAACGGAATAAGAAGAAGAAGACAATTAAAACATAGTTATCGCTGTGTTTGCATCCAAATATAGACCAACGTAAATGTCAGTACGTGGGGCTGAACTGTAATTTGTTGCTGCCTGCAGTGAAGATAGCAACGGACGGGCGATCTCCACGCCGACAGTGCCGGCGCGGCCAGCCGGCGTAATACACTACCGGACATTCCTAGGCCAGGACTCGGGCAGCGCAGGAGGACATGCCATGATTAATCGTCGAAAAACCTGTCAGAAAAGTGCAGCAACTAAGCTGGAGGAGGTAAGGATTTTCAATTATTCATTACAAATACACTTAATAAAAGCAGTAAATGTCAAAATATATAATTTAACGTCTCCTTACCTAGTAAATAAACGTGCGGAGCCAATGCAGTCGATGTCAAGAAGTGAAGCTGCATATCAGTTGAGCGCGGTACTTTTGCTGCTATACGATCGATTAACCGGCGCGCGTATGGCAAGCCGTTTTAACATTTATTCCTATTTCTTGATATCAAGAATTCAATTCTTGATATCAAGAATTCGACTTCTTGATATCAAGAATTCATTTCTTGATATCAAGAATTCAATTCTTGATATCAAGAATTACCATTGCTTTACAACAGAAAATCATTTCTTGATATCAAGAATTCATTTCTTGATATCAAGAAATCAATTCTTGATATCAAGAATTCATTTCTTGATATCAAGAAATCAATTCTTGATATCAAGAATTCATTTCTTGATATCAAGAATTCAATTCTTGATATCAAAAAATAGAATTCATGATATCAAGAATTAAATTCGTATTTCGAACGCAAGACTATTGCAATAATTAGTTTGATATCGAGCGCAAAAGTAATGCAAAAATTCACAATTGATTTCGAGCGCAAAAGTAATGCAGAAATCCACTCTGATTTCGTGCTCGAAAGTTGTGCACTAATTCATTGTGATTTGATTTCGAACGCAAAAGTTGAGCACGAATTCATCCTGCCTGAGCGGTGCGGTGTCGAAAGTCAATGTATCGCGAGAATTCAACTAATGCAAGAATGCATGTTGCCAGCTTGCAGTGCATTGACTGTCTCGGTGATTTTCCTTGTATAAAATTTTCATTTCATACTTTTCAATCATATGTTTATTTAGACCATTGCTTAATGTTCCATTGATAATGTTGGATGTGATTCTTTCTAGTTTAATTACTTGTAAAAAAAAACGTACAAAAACGCGTCTTTGAAAAACGTAAAACGGCAACATATCAAGAAATCATTTCGTGATATGTTGCCAATATACAATGCGCAAACCTGTAGCAAAGATTACCACGTGTGTAATGATATTTTCACATTTTTACTGCGCAATTCATTTCAAAATAATATTGATCACGTCAGTTAACATAATACTGTCAGATTTGATCATTTTTAGCAAAAAGACATCTAAATGGACTCACAAAACACGCATTGTAAACATAACAAATTGGCAACATATTATCATGAATTCATGCGGAACTAATGAATTTGTGATATGTTGCCAAATTGTGCATTTAACAATGCGTATTTTGTAAGTCTTTTTAGAAGTTATTTTGCTTTAAAAATATTATATCTGACGTTACTATTTCAACTAAAATACAAGTAATATTTTAAATTGATCATTCAGAAAAACACATGGACATATTTATTGCACAAGGGAGAATCATTACAACAGGTTTGTGCACGTTTATTGGCAGCATATCACGAAATAAACGCACGTGGCCGATATATGGGCTCAGATACTCGCAGTTTTGTTTACTTTGGCTCTAGTGAGAGTCGTATAGCGTGGTGTGTACACGTGTGTGTGTGTGTCCAAGGAGGTACTATACCTCCTTGGTGTGTCATAGAGCTCTTTCCCATACAGCTCTATGGTGTGTGTTCATAAAGCACGTCCTGAATCTAGACTGGACACCGCACCGTTCAGGATGTATTCCTGCTCAAAGTTTGCGTTCGAAATCAAATTGTATTCCTGCTCAAAGTTTGCGTTCGAAATCAAATTGTATTCCTGCTCAAAGTTTGCGTTCGAAATCAAATTGTATTCCTGCTCAAAGTTTGCGTTCGAAATCAAATTGAATTCCTGCTCAAAGTTTGCGTTCGAAATCAAATTGTATTCCTGCTCAAATCTTGCGTTCGATATCCAAATGAATTCTTGATATCAAGAAATCGAAATCTTGATATCAAAAAATAAATTCTTGATATCAAGAAATGAATTCTGGATATCAAGAAATGAATTCTTGATATCAAGAAATCAAATTCTTGATATCAAGAATTCGAATTCTTGATATCAAGAAATGAATTCTTGATATCAAGAAATCGAATTCTTGATATCAAGAATTCGAATTCTTGATATCAAGAAATGAATTCTTGATATCAAGAAATCGAATTCTTGATATCAAGAATTCGAATTCTTGATATCAAGATTTACCATTGGTTAACAACAGAAAATTATTTCTTGATATCAAGAATTCGAATTCTTGATATCAAGAAATGAATTCTTGATATCAAGAATTGAATTCTTGATATCAAGAAATGAATTCTTGATATCAAGAATTGATTTCTTGATATCAAGAAATGAATTCTTGATATCAAGAAATGATTTTCTGTTGTAAAGCATTGGTAATTCTTGATATCAAGAATAGAATTCTTGATATCAAGAAATGAATTCTTGATATCAAGAAATAGGAATAAATGTTAAAACGGCTTGCCATACGCGCGGCGCCCCCGTCGCCTCCCCGTAGGTATACGAGCCTAGCCTAGGCCTAGCGCCCAGGGCCAGGCATACACATGGATGACCCCAAACTAGTAGGCCTACAAAGTACTTTAATTCAAAGACAATTAACATGTAAGCACTCGAAATTATAAAAAGTCCTAGCTCATAATTTGTCATGAATTGAATTCTAACTCTTATGACTTATGTTTTAAAACAATGTTCTAATTGGTATAGACATAACTATAAGACCATTCAACGTTTGTCAACACTGGACTCCAGGCCCGCGTAGCCAGGATTTTTCATGGGGATCGAGGTGCGAAATTGACAAAAACGGGACCGAGACCACTTGCCAACAATTTTCGAGGCCGAGACCACAGGCTGAGAGTCATGTAAGCCTGTTAAGATGGTCGAGACCAATAAAAAGTGGACTCGAGACCGGTAAAAAGTGGACCTTTCTGAATTTGGCGGGGTGCGTACGCACCCAACACATCCCCCCTGGCTACATGCCTGGACTCTGTCTCTGCAGTCTCACTTTGACTCAGAGTGACTCTGTGACTGTATCAGTCTCATTCTCGACTCAGTCTCACTCTCAGTTTCAAGTCCAAGCCCAAGCTTAGGGCAAGACGCGTAGCCGTAGACGTCAACTCAAGTCAAGACTCGAAGTGGAAAGTCTCTTGATTTCATAAATGCAATCTAGTCTGAAACTTCATTATAATATATCGGTCTATATATAATTAGTGACACAGTGTACGTTTCACTCGCTAATTATAAGTAACTAAAAGAGGCCCCGGAAATGCCATAATTATCATTCTAAAACTATTAAGTGGTAGTTTAGAAGGCAAGCTTGAAAAGATGTTGCTGCAAAAACATTGATTTTCATAATAACCCCCTTGCCTGATCGAGTCGACTGATCCATGCATGTTTAGAATAATTGGTTGACTTAATTGTCCGTCGATCTGTTTGTTCATGTTTCGCGAAGCTGTCATTTGTGTTTTCCATTTTGTCTTTTCTTTTTCTTTTTTTTTACAGATATCATAGATGATAAAACATTCCAACGATCAAAAGTACACCCAGCCCAGATGGCACTGCATAAATCCTTGCACCGACTCTTAAAAGCTAGCTAGAGTCTTAGCCAAAGTCTGAGAGATCAACAGTTGGGCCAGTTCTAGTACATGTATGCCACAATAGCTCAGCTGCAATTATCAAGTAATATCGTCTCGATAGTTATGGGACTGTCAGCAAGGCTCCGTTGGCTTATTCTGCTGT
Organism: Echinarachnius parma; assembly: GCA_037951105.1. Classification (NCBI taxonomy): domain Eukaryota; kingdom Metazoa; phylum Echinodermata; class Echinoidea; order Clypeasteroida; family Echinarachniidae; genus Echinarachnius; species Echinarachnius parma. The sequence continues at coordinate 186,120 of JBAMJV010005294.1, read as the reverse complement.
ACGGCATTCAAGGCATTCCATATGGATTCCAGGTGAGTTTCTTCAAGTGGTACATAGCTAGGCTAGAGCCGTTCGGCAATAGGCTTGTGCCATAGCAGGAGATTGGACGGGGGTGTAGGGGGGTAGGCCTTTGGGAATGTTTATAATTTCTTAGTCATGGGAATCTCTGTAGGATGTACCTATATATCCTCTACCCTTCATTTATTTTTAGCCCTGCCTTGGATGTTCATTGGCCCTGCATCTAAGTACTGGTACCTTTCTTTTTTTATGAATCATGTGAACGATTCCAGGAGTAAAACCTAAACAAAAATTATCCAAAAATATCTTAAGTGGTGGGCGCTGACAAGCAAATGAAAATGAGAGGCCTCTTGATCCATCAGCATGTATCTAAATAGGGGAGGGGAATTGTGGCTATATTTGCAAATTGTTCAGGTTTTAATGTTTGAAGATAATTTGAATTAAATTGAACAAAATAGCCTAAGCATAGCCCAAGTATAATTCTGTGTGCTCTAATCCTGAATGGATTCTGGTCAATTTGTGTATAGAATAGAACACATGTCTGAGTTATATGTATGCAAACCAAACAGACTCCTCTCATTATTTCATATTGTTTCTTTTTTCTTTTTTACCTGACTCGTATCTAGGTGACATTCCTACCAGTTCTGCTCCACTCCAGTGGTACCTCCCTGACCAAAGTCTCTCTCATGAGGGCGCTGAACATACCATGGATGCTGAAGTTGCTGTGGGCCCCATTTGTCACAAGCTCTCAATCCATCAAGCGACCTTTGACCTTTAGCCTTGCCGGTCTATCCATCATCTTCGCTACTACTTCATTCATCCCGCTGCAGTCGTTACGGTTACTGAGCGTTTCCCTCTTACTGATCAATGCCCTTGTGGCCATCCAAGACATCGCGGTGGACACTTTTGCCATCCAGAGTCTATCTGACAGCGAGCTCGGAACTGGGAATGCAATTCAAGTCGTGGCTTACAAATTAGGTGCCATGCTCGGAGGTGGAGTACTTACGTTGGCAAGCCAATACTTGCCATGGAGCGCGCTCATAACATCCATAACTTGTGTCTATTTTTGCGTAGCATTGGTCATCCATTTAGAATTACCAATAGAACACATGAGCAATGAGGTCAGTAAATCGTTTTGTCAAAATGACAAGACAGAGCAAACTCGGGAAAGAGCGTCAAAAGGCAAACTAAGTCCAAGAACTCTCCAGGTGCCTCGTGTTGATGGTGATGATGCTAGTAGCAGTTCTCCTGGAGTTGTTGGACATGCATACAACTTGAGAAGTCTGAATAAAAGGCAGGTGGACTCACCCGGACAACTTAATTGTAGCATTATGAGTCATAATTTCGAATCTGATAAGAATGGACCTACTGCCACACTGGAAGAGGAAAGAACATTATTTAATTCCAAAGAAACATCTGAGAGTGCATCGTCATCGCATCACAACCGTGGTGCATTTGATGGAGATATTTCTACTAAAGAGACATTGATGAAGAGGAATATACTGCAGAATATCTTTGAGGATTTCGCAGATGTGTTCCAGGTCCGAAACACCAAGTGGCTTTTATTCTACCTCCTTATTTATAAATTAGGTAAGATGTTCAATACGGTAAATTGGAATATGTATCTGACTCTTGAAATTTATGAGCAATTAATATGGAAAAACAATTGCCAGACAATTAACGATCGACTGAGGTCTTGTGTCGAGTATAGACTTGAAACAGAGATGCTTTTCCATCCTTTTCTCTCTCAAGACACCTTTATAGTATCTTTCTCATTATCTGTACATCCTTCCACTTTATCCCTCTCCATTCCCCACCAATCATATCTTGCCTCACCCCATCTCTCTCTCTCCCTCTCTCTTGTTTTTTAATTTGTTTTCTACTTGTTTGTTCTCTCTCTTACTGTTTTGGTCTCTCCTTCCAGGTGAACAAGGCGCAGTAAGCATCTTCCCCCTATACCTTCTTGATGAGGGTGTGTCGACCAATCAGATTGCAGTATGGACAGGGGTCATCTCTCAGTGGATCTCTATTGGTGGATCTCTAATGGGAGGGTGGATGATCAACAGGTTGCATCAGAAGAGGTACATGTATGTAGGATACAGCCTAGTTTGATAACATTCCTAATGTATTTGGGCATACCCAGGCCAGGGTGGTGTTCCACACCCCCCTTTAGATACAAAATTACTTTATTAGCTATACAAACACACCCCCACAACGCCACTAAATGAAGCTAAAACACCCCTCTTGAAAAACTCCTGGGTACGACTATCGATGTATTTGATACAATCCCGAGTCTAGTTAGGAACAATTCAATAGACTTGATTCTGGACAATTCACACAAAGCATCCAGATGGTTTGGTTCAGTTTAGTTATATTTATTTAAGTTCAAATGGTTAAATTGAATCTGAATCATGATGACAAATTATCAATATAAATTCATATAGAAGGAAATGGAACAGTGACAAATTTGATGCTCTTTTTATAATACAAAACTTTATTTTCAGGGCAGCGTACATATTTTCGTAGAAACTTTCCTAATGGGAAAGTTGGACAACAGATTTTTGTAGAGTCCTTTCAATAAAATAATTAATACAAACATGCACTGCCTTAATACATGGTTAACAGAGTGACAGTAATTAGAATGACTTGAATTCTCTATAACTTTGTAATTAACCCACATGTTTCCTTTTGTCCAGGAGGTTTACTGTCCAGTTATGCTGGCTGAGTCTGTGGAGGTCCCTTTCTCTTGTTCTTATGTCTGTTCTGATTCATGCACTGGATCCTGGACACAATTCTAACCACATCGGTAAGTCCATTACAACATAGAATACTATTTTTAATACGTAGCTTCAAAATTTAAATATGAATTGCATGTCTCAAAGTGATGTAGCAAATGGAAGAAATATTTGTTACGCTATCAGCAGTAGATGTAGAAGTAGAACTGTGTAGTAAAGTGGAAGTTCCTTGATAGAAATTTGCAAACATGAAACTCAAATAAGCTTTATAAATACGTTAGGAGTGGAAGACATGATTGTATTGAACCGATTGTGTAACTGTATGTAGTGTTACTATATCAGCAGTAGATGTAGAAGAAGTTGGTACTAACATTAAAATAAAAATTATTATAGTAATAATAACACATAGTAATTATGATGATGATAATAATAGTATTTATAGTGATAATGATGATGATAATAATAGTATTTATAGTGATAGTCAAGTTACATGTGGCCCACACATCCTTTCATGTGAATAACACCTTTTATTTTAATCAAATCAAATCTACCCGTTTGTACAGGTTTACACAGATTACTTATCTAAACATCTATAAATTTGCATGTATTTTTGGTTGATCATTCTTTATTCATTTATATTTATAAAACAATGACAACACAGATATAATATAAATGATTTCTGGTTCACTGAAAACACAAGACTAAAGGATTGGAAACATGAGATGATCAGGTTTACATAAAGAAAATGGATATTCATAGACGATTAAAAACTATTTAAATGAACTTTTACATGAAATTCATGATAAAGATCTCCTTTCTGTATTTATTTTATAGTTGTACATGATTAATTGTAATAATCACTCTCTTTTATTTCAGTTCTTTGTCTACCGCTTTACATCGTGCAATTGGTTGGAGGAGCAATCACCACGGCAACCTTCACCCTGATGATGACCACATCTCAGGGAGCGCATCACCCCTCCACACAGACCCTGCATCACACAACCATGGCAACCATAGAAGTTCTTGGAAAGGTCTTCTTTACTGCCTGTGCAGGTCTCCTTATTGATCAGACAGGCTACATATGTGGATTTTACTGCTTTACATTGCTATCGGTCTTGCCTATTTTGCCATTACTGAAGATCAAAAGTTGAAGGAAACATGTCAAGAGCAGCTTATATAATATTATATACGTGTATTCCGCGTTATACTTGCTTATATGGCAAGTTCTCACAGAACCGTGTTCTTTACAGTTTTAGCATCTATATATTACACCAGCTATATTTCTTTATTGAGGTGTATGATCACTTGTTCTACACCGTGATCCAACACCATGACCCATTTGGTCTACTTCATAAATGATACCTGACTCCTAACTCCAAACCTGATCCCCATCCCATCCCCCCTGTAGGAATAGACCAAATGGAAGTTGACCAAGCGGCAAGTTAATATTGTTGATGACACTTCTAACATTGCTATACAGGGTGGCCCCCCAAAAAACTTCCCAAAATATAGTAACAATTATGTCCATCGGATAGGGTATCTTTTCCAATGAAAACCGATACCAAGAAAGAACAGTAATTTTTGTCGTGTAGTTTTTGTTTTAGGGCGCTCTGTGACACCATGTCAGGTTCCCATTTTCGTAAATTTTTACCAAGTCAGTGCCTGATGAATCCCACTCACTGCCCGTCATAGCATCGAGCAACGAACAATATGCGCGCTATTGTTAGTGTGCATTCAGATGTGTGCCAAGATAATGGGCATGGTTGTTCGATGCTATGACGGGCAGGAAGTGCAATTTATCAGGCACTGACTTGGTAAAAATTGACAAAAATGGGAACCCATATGGTGTCACTCAGAGCGCCCTAAAACAAAAATGACTGTTCTTGGTATTGTTTTTCATTGGAAAAGACACAATCTGATGGACATATTAATTTTGTTACTATATTTTGGGAAGTGCCCCGTTCCATTTTGTTTGGGCCATCCTGTATATAAGTGGCAGCTAAATGATTAAATAGTGGTAAAAGTGTTTTGTATGGCATTCAGTAGCATGGCTTACAATGAAAGATCACCTAAGAAGTTGATAGAAAGAATATATAGTGCAGTGATCTGTATATAAAACCTTTTTCAAATGTGTATTAATCATTCCTGTTTTGCCATTATTATAAGAAATAGTGGGCAATACAGTAAATAATGACAATAATATATCCACTTATTTTGCATACCAAAGGTATTGTTTTGCAAATTAAATAAGGAAATGTTACTTTTGTAGTTTTTATACATGCTGCTTAATATACATGTCTTTTTGTTCAATCCTGAACAGAATAAACTTGAAATAAAATAAATATATATAAATAAATATATAAATTAACTGTTGCCCCTCTCCACTTGAAAGGTACATGTATTTCCATGAAAAACTCTTGAGAGTGGAATCCTTTCTTCAATAACATTTTCCTCTGCTCTGGAAAATACGGACGTTCATACCTAGTACTCTTTCTGAGAATGGCTCTAGTACAAAAGTTCTCTTTAGTTTATATTGATGTTATTACTTGTATTTAATTTTACAGTTCTTAAATTATTTTTCAATTCTTACAAATGGACTTTGATAAAGCCATAAAGAAACAATTTGGGAAATAATTTTCTGTAATAACATTCATACAAGTTTGTTTTTTACTGCTTGTGCCAATTTGGCACGAATGTGGATGGAAATGAAATAAAATTGTTATAGTATTAAACATAATATTCGGTAAAGATGTGTACTTTGTCCTTTGCTGGTTGTGAAACCATGCCGTCAATCATGTCATGACTTGCGTTGACTTCAGCCACATTCTGACAATATGTTACACTCTCTGTCCGAGGATGTGGTAACTTATCTGCTTGAAAGTGCGGTAATCTCTCCAGCATCCTCACATCTTCAACCCCAAGCATCTTCCTGTAGACAGAGAGTTGGGCGCCATCGCAGACGACAAGAGTGCCAGATTCAAGGCAGTGACTCCGGGGGGAGCTGTCTGCGCTAAGTGCAGCTGGGAACTCCAGGATCCTATCTGAAAGGACATCACCATCTGGTAGTAGCACATCCACAGCATAGTGGTCCTTGCGTGCTTCCTTGAAAGTTACGTAGAGAAGATCTGTTGAGCAGTCCACAGTGCACTGCGCTTTCTCCCATTGCGGTCGCTGAATTGTCCGTTTCTCTTGGAAGTGGTCATCAAGAATGGTGAATCTGTTCTTACCGGACTGCACGAGAATGCCACCAGACGCCAGGGCGTGGATGTCTAGAATAGGCGTGCGATTTGCCAGAGTGACAGTCCTCAAGATTCCTCTCGTTGCATGGATGACGTACAGGTATTGCTGGCCATAGATGGCTGCTAGAATGTTGCCGTTGTAATCAACACAGATGTGTACAGGGTCACCAGGCATTGCCAAGTTGTTCTGGAGACGAACTACTCTCCGATGCTTCCAGGACATGCTCGAGAGATCTACGGAACTGTTTGATGAGTTGCCACAGACGATCACCTCATCATCGAGTGTGGTACAATCCGACACACATGCCAAAGAGCTAGAGTGGATAGCTGGGACTATCTGGTGTGTCTCTATGTCCACAACATACAGCGATCGCTTCATGACGTCTGTTACAACAACTTTACTCTGGCTGATGCTTCCAGCGAGGAGAGGAAGTCTGATGCTAGACCTTAGGTCGATGGTCCCAATGAGTCCCCACTCTCCTCTGCCCCCACGCAAGGAACCGATCATGTGGCGCCCTCTAATATCATCTTCACTGAAATGGATCCTTTGCAATATTCCACTCAGTTTCTCAAGAACATTGGTGCAGGGTAGATTAACATCAGTCGCTGTTGTCACGGCCGTTGTTAACGTGGCGTTGCTCTGGCGGCCAGCATCCCTCATTTGTTCTATCTCTCCGGACAGTTCGAGCAACCTACTCGACCTTTGCCACGATTCATCTCTCAAGCTATTGGGGATGGTAGAAAGATCCCTGGAGTATTGTCGAAGCTCTACAAACAATGCGTCAGTGTCCCGTCTGACCAGTTTGTATTTGGCGTCCGCTTCCTTGCGGTGTTGCACAAGTCGAAGATGCAAACGCTCATTTATTCTCCTGATTTGATCTGCTGCTTCTAACTGAGCATGAGCATCTCTTCTTCGGTGCTCTTCGTCTATGCAGGATAGCTTCTTTTCATAGGCATCTTTGACAGAGCCTTCGATATCTCCCAAGACAAAAGCGATGTTTGTTAAATGAGCGTCAATCGTTTTTCTGAACTGGCGAAGTTCGTGATTTGTTCTCTTCAGCTTGGACAATAGCTTCCCAATTTGAACCTCGGCGCTACTATCACCTTCACTCATTGGAGAATCAATTTCAAGTGGTCCATATTCATGTGATCGATGGGATGAACTCGTGCAAATGGGGCACGTTACTTTGTGATGTTTCAGGCAATAGTGACCATTTTGGATTTCGTCCATTGATGTTGAACCATTGGCTCTCTCCATGTTTCGAGTTAAATTACACGGAAGGTTGCTGAAAGTTTGGCTGTTCATTTTCTAAAGTCAGTTATATATAAACACGTGGACGAGCCGGTTAGCTTGTCAACAAGAATTCACAATCAAAACCGTGAACGTGTGTCTTGATGGTGTGGGCCCCAGAAATATTGATCAGCACGCATTGTGTGCGGTAGCAGTCGTCCATTCGAGCACACCCTGCATGAAAAAGAGAATGCATTGTATGAAAATCATCTCCAAACTCTAAATTTTATATCTCACACAAGTCTTACACAATTCATGAAGATATTCTAACAAACAACATCAGTGCATCTGATTTCCAATTAAAGGTTATATGTTTAATAAAACCAAATGACAGTATTGGGAAACGCCCCACCCACAAACAAATCGTGAATTTAGGCCCAATGTCAGCGGCATGAATAAACATTTCAACTGATATTTCTTAATTTAACGATACTAAGGTTCGGATTTTTCCACACAAGCCCTTTGTTATATCATTTCAACAATACTACTCAATTAGTTTGGCCAATAATTATCTTCGGTAAATTCTCCCAAAACGAACATTTGGCTTAAACATGTAGTTGATGAATGGACGGTGGTCAATGTAAAGATTTATTGATAATCATACAAACGCCAAACGGTAGGCAGAAAATACAAAAAAAAAACAGAAACCCATACATTATAATAATTATAACAATTATCGCCCGGATGTTATAGTTTATATAATATATTCGATAAATACTCGATGAAGTTTTCCTAATAGCTCTGAGTCTGAAACAACAATACCGTTTTAAAGGCTTTGGGCGACGGGCTATACTTATAATGTGAAAGTTCATTCCAGAAACATAATTAAACTTATTTCCTATTTTTCAGTCTTTATATAAGTACATTGCCAATGACTTTACTCACCGTTATGTCCACTTCACGCACTATTGAAAATTTAGAATGTAATACTGCAGTTTATAAAGACCGTTATACCCTCATGGGTTTCATATTTATACACTTATTCCCTTCAACTCCGACTTTGACCCATAGTATTGCAATATTATCACACCGGTAATGACGGTATATGGGATTTTACGTCGGTCATTTCCTCAACGACTGTAAAAGCAATATTATTTTCATCATAGTGGAATTAACAAATTTCCTGTACGTAGTCGTTATGGATGCATGATGTCGAATATAATTCCGGCATGTTGTGAATTAACGTGCATTATTATTACATTTGATACGTCGGGTATTTTAAGATCAATGATGACTGTTAATTGTTATAATAATCACCCATGTTAGATTTATAACACTTCCGATTTTCATTTTCGTTAACATGTATATGAAATAAAAGCAAAAAAACAAACTTACTCATTCTTCAAGAATGCCCAGTCGCGATATAAAGCAAGCGAGACGTAATATAGATTTGACTTCACACATTTATAATCTTGTTTTATAATCTCTGCATGGTATACGATAATTACGTCGCGTACATGTTTTATGAAATTCTGTATTTGGCTATCACAATAAAGGTGTTCTCGTTGGCAAATATATAATACTGTACAAATTGAATTTGTATATCAGACACGCAGATACACATGCATGCTCACTGTCTCTTTTATTCAGTTGGATTTCCTGATTTTGTTTAACAGGAGTCAAAGTTTACGATTCCGTGCTTGGGTGGCTATAATAAACAAAGGGAAGAATACGTTTACAGGTGCGCTTATTTGACTATAATCAATCATCTATGATTCATAGACTGGGAATTGTTTAGTTCAGCAATACATTACGGCAGTGCTATAGTGGTGTAGCGTGGTCGGACTGATGCATTGGGGGGGGGGGGGGGGGGGGGGTACCGTATTAGGGGGTACCGGTAACACCCTCCCCCCCCCCCCCCCCCCCCTCACCGTGTACCGGGCCCGTAGCTATATACGCCACTGAACTATATATATATGACCGCTTGCTATGGTTGGCGTAGCGACGACATGCTCATAATACGGATGCCTTTACATATAATGTACATAGTGGCGTACGTTATTGCCGGGGGGGGGGGGGGGGATGAGGGTTGCCCAAATAATATAAGACAAAAACATTAAAAACAACATGAGGGGAAAATCTGTGGAAAATAAGGAAATACATATAAAGTGTGCCCACAGTGTGCCCCCAATAATTCGCGTGCCCCCCCCCCCCCCCACCATCCACTCACAATGGCCCGTATTCACAAAGGAGGTTTGTATAAACCCCGGTTCAAACTGCGGTTTACATCTATGGAATGCCAATTGTAAACTGATGGAGAGAGAATGTAAATTCCTTAGGCCTACTTGTTAACAATGTTGATGGTACACATTCTCTCTCCATAAGTTTACAATTGGCATTCCATAGATGTAAACCTCGGTTTGAACCATGGTTTGTACAAACCTCCTTTGTGAATACGGTCCAATATGTTTGGCACGGGATGGAAGTAAATGCAAATGATCAGCTGCAGTGCGGTATAGCTATGGGTATTTCGTCTGTTGAAAATTGATAGAGGGGCTGGAGCCCGGGGGGGGGGGGCACTCATGTATAATGTAAGACGGGTATGTGCCGCTTAAAAGAACCCCGTTTTCACACCCGATCGCAGCTCTAAAGATACCCGTTTTTCACAAATTGCCGCTCCATAGACCCCCGGAATGACTTGGCTAGGTAGTTAATGAGTAGCGCCAAGTCCATTATTCTTCTTCTAGTTCGGCTCCATAGACCCCGGAATGACTTGGCTAGGTATTTGAGTAGCGCCAAGTCCATTATAGTTCGGCTCCTTGGACCACCATTTTAGCCTTTTTGAAGGTTTCCGTAGGTCTTTGGTAGCTCCAAGTCTATGTATTTTGTAGTTTTAGTCTGCTCCTTAGACCCCTTAACTACCGTTTCGGGGTTTTTGTAGCTCCAAAGACCCTATATTTTGTGCTTGTAGTCAGCTCTTCAGACCCCCATTTCAGAGTTCCGTGCGGCACACCCCCGTCAAAAAATAATTCGAGTGCCCCTGGAGGGGGAAGGGATATTTTGAATACCAGTATTTACGATTTATAAACAATACATTGTGTTCAAAACACAAGATTTACATTTTGTCCCATGAAATTGTTTAATAATATTTACATTGGAATAGGCGGAATCGCTAATAAATTAGTGAATGCAAACGTATATACAATAGTATTGGTAAAAATAAAACTAGTAAAACACGTCGATCTAAAGTTTAAAACGGGGGGGGGGGGGGGGGGGGGTGCGTTATTTACAATAATGGGACCGAGACCAACGAAGTGACCACAGAAGTGACCACAGAACTCACCCCCTCCCAAAGACACAAAATAATGTTTGATACAAGTATTAGAAAGTTTTCATTTCCAATCTTGCAAAGTTTCGGTGACATTTACCGCAAAGGACTAAATATATTACATGAGCAAGTCCAAGCTATTTGTTTGCTGTAACGCGTGGGACATTTGAGCGAATAAGAGACCTTAACTCCTATAAGAAATATTGAAACACTATTTATTAATTTTTTTAGATTCTTTAAGCAAATTTTATCAAATGCCCCCCAAAAATATTGAAATCACCAATGCATTAAAAAGTTATGCCACTTTATGCTATTTCATAACGCGTGGGACATTCTGGTCCCACGCGTTACAACATTTTAAAGTCGCATAACTTATTAATGCATGGGAGATTTCAATTTATTTTTTGGCATTTGATAAAATTTGCTCCAAAGAAGAAAAAATATAATAATAATTGGGTTTCAATATTTCTTATAAGAGTTAAGGTCTCTTATTCGCTCAAATGTCCCACGCGTTACAGCTACACAATCATAGCTTGGATAAGTAGTATTTACCCAAACATCCTTGGCGTTGCGGCAGGTTTAGCTATAATATATATAATTATATTGAAACACAAATATTGAGGGCTTTGAGGCACTTCAAGACAAACTCATGAATAAAATTTGACATCAACTATAGCATCGCATTGTATGCGTATAAGTTATAATGATTAAAATATTCTTAGAATCATCTTTGAACCAAAATAATGTTCCCCCCCCCCCACCAAAAAATCTAATTGAATAAACTAATATATATCTACATCCTTATTTCCCCTATCTATACCGTTCTTTTGTTGTCTAAAATGTATTAATTTAAATATAGGTCTACAATATTCCTATATTTGAGGGGTCCACAATATTGTAGAAGCACTGCTTTTTAGTGGACCCCTCTTGCTTCCAATATGTATATCTCTATTTTTGTAAATAATTATAATTCATTTGTAATGTTTTGTTGGAAACGAGAATAAATTGAAATTGAAAATATATAGTTTCTTTCTTCATTCGGCATAATTTAGTCCTCCCGTTATTATGTTGGGAAAAGGGGATAGTTTAGTTTGGGTTTATAGGGTGCTTCGAAAAAATACTTTGTGAGCCTTGTAATGAAAAGCCAATAATATTATACAATTTTGAAAGAGCACAACATTTAAAAGACAGAATAAACTTTGTAATGTTCAAGTGGCGTTTGATCAAAATCGATTCAGACACGACTGAAATATTTATAAATAATTATATCCGATCATGCAATACATTCTGGGGACCAACTTTAAAAATCCTACACAATTTAAAAACAAATATAATCTACCAAAATGGTTTTTACAAAATTGTTATTTGATGATCATCTATTGTATTATTAAACCAAACGTCACATTCACATTTTTGTAGGTGTCTGTAGGGTGCCCTCATGTGTTAACGGCTGCTTTTTTTTATATAGTGAAAACAGAAACATAATCGTCAAGTTATAAGGTAGTTCAGTTTGGTTTAGCGCGGGCGCGCTTCATGAAAAAATTTGTTCAGTGACGGTAATGAAAATGTAAAATGTGAAGGAAAACAAAAATTAATGACAGAATCAACTCTGTTTGATGAAACTCGGTTCAGAAACAGCTGAAATGTCCATACATATTTATCAACATGATAGGAATAATTTGAAGAAGAAAAAAACATGCCCTGTATACTATAGCAATTTATATGTTTTCTACAATTCAAGCACTTTGTAAATGTTATCATTAAAAACTAACATTTACAAAATGCTTAGAAAACATATAATGCAGTTTTGAATGATAATTTACAAGTTCATGCATATAGTTACTACAAAAAAATGTTTGACCCAAACTGTAGGGCCTACTATCCCTTTAATTTAGTATGAGCAGTCCCATTTGCACACACTTAGCATTTGTGAATGCCTCTCTGATAGGCCCCATTGCCTGTAGATCATGCTATGCCCCCCCCCCCCCCCCCACCCCCTCCAATCCGCAATTACAAATTATGGAAAGCTGAATGATTGTTCTTGTGCCATCGATATTTACATGTATATCGATGACTTGTGCACATAATGCATAGCTTATAATCCATCATGTGGCTTTCCATAGATATGGCGCGGTATTTTTGATCGAGCTGATATACTGAAAACCGAACGGAGGATTTTTAAGAGGTTTTTTGTGTTAATTTGTTCGTATTAAAAATTGATATTGTAGTTCGACGATGGCAGATGTAACGCCATCTGACACCAACATATGACAACTAGAAGTAGCTAGTAGATGTAATATTTATTATAATCCAGTACAAAGCACGTCAAAGAAGTCAAGATCGCGAGATCCGATTGTCAGCGAGAGCCTGAACATCATCTGCGCCTGCCCTAGCGGGAGGGAGCTCTCTCAGATCTTGGCTCGCACTTCTTCGAAGCTTCGCACCTGCATGTCAGCGACTGACTGGATGACTTTTATTATCATTGTCAATATTTTCATTATCATTTATATTGATCAATGAGGTCCTTTTGATACTAGTTCTAACAGTGGACGGTGATTATGAGAACACACATAAACTCAGGTATGGATTAATGTATAACCATGAATGATAACGTTAATCGTTAAATGATGTTGTATATATATATATATACAATTACAATAGCCTATGCTACGACACGTATCAACTATCATGAATGAATGATTCATGACTTAATGAGTGAATCTGATTCTGATTGACGATGATGAATTTGATGAGCATGATTCATGATGAATATGAATGAGGTACGAAGGTGATGATGATGAGATGACGATGATGTTTTTTTTCTCTATTTTCAAGGCGATCTTGCTAGCCTATGTGATCTGATTCTGATTGTCTTTTCTATTATTGTTTGGAAAGGGTATTTTCTTGTCTATCTTTTGGCCAATGAGCAGCAAATATAAATGATCAGAACAAGAAATATACAAGATATTGGAAACCCTTCTCTTTAATGATTGCCGCCAATCAAAAACCTATCTAGATTCTAGGGAGATGGGAAAGTTTTTTTAAAAACAATTTATTGTTCACCTTTTTTGCAATTCGTCGGGATGATCCCAAATTAAATTCACAACCTGTTTTTTTCAACTAGGGTGTATTTGACGATCTATCTAATGATTTTCTAAATCGACAAGTCTGTCATTTTCATGGACTCTTTTACATTTAATTGCAATATTTTACTGTCGGCCCTTCTAACAATAAACTATTGAAATTAAATGTAAAAGACTACAAGAGGCTATGAAAACAATAGATTTGTCGATCTTATGTTTTCCAGCCTACCCGACCCTCCCCCAAAAGGTCAAGTTAACAAATCATAAACCAGCCAATTTGTTTCTTTCATGTTGTAATGTAAACTACAGTCTCGTGATCACATTCTGGGACTATGACGCGGGGGTTCCATCATGGCGTTGAATGCAGTGCCCATTACCATGACGATGACCCAAGATGATACCGCAGAGGTGACCTTTGTTGATGGATCAAGGATTCAGCTTTCTCCGTGTGGGGCCAACTTTGTCTACACACCACCTCCGCACTACGGTGGACAGGATTTGTATCTTCAAGGGGGAACTGATGCAAGAGCATTTGGCCAGACGCGGTTGACTCATCCTCTGTATACATCTGGGTCTACTGGAAATGGAATTCACCAGAGGACCTGCTTTGCGACCAGTAGCTACCGGTCGATGGTCCGTACGGCCCTCGAGTTCCGCAACAGATTTGCGCAACGCCCGTACGTGTTTGCATCAATGACAGGAGAGGAGAATCCACTGGTAAGTTATAAATATAAAAGGGTTATTTAAGCTCCCAAGGCCCAAGGGTCCATGGAGAATGGTTTGCTTATTTATAAAAGAAAAGTTTTCTCAAAGTTTTAATTACATTGTAGTCACAAAATACATACTACATCAAATTGTTTTCAAAGCTTATATGCACAACACTATCTTGATTTCCGAGCAGTAACATACTGTGTAACCAAAAATCCAGATGGGTCAAGGTGGGGAGCAAGAGTTAAAAGGGCATGTTACTACTGATTGGGGATTTGATTGTTCCCTAATTTCATTTTTATTATTTCCTTTTATTTCTTTACAGGAGCTTTATGCTGATATTGCAAGGGCCCAGTGGCCTGCAACAAGTGACCAGTGTAGCTTTGACCACCAACAAGACCACTACATTCACCTGACATCCATCGATAGCCTGGCAACGTTGGCTTTGTCGCCATGTGGCCAGGATTTCTCTCTGAGGTACGTATACTGTATATATCTACTTAAAATAATGACAGTTACGACAGGGCTCAAAAGAAATTATTCTTTTTTTTGTTATAGTTTTTTTGCCTAGTCATGCCAGGCAAATAAAATAATTAAATAACCATTTTGTATGTTCAGAAACATTAAACCTGTTGGTCAATATAACGTGCCTTAATTATCATAGCAAAGTTTTTGTAAGCAAAGAAGAAAAGAAAAGAACAGAAATTAATTGGAGCCCTGAATTTACAAACGTCAGCAATCTATGTTTCCCTCCTTACTTTCAGGTTTTTATGTAAGCTTTTATGTTCAACCTATATATGGAACAAGACCAGCTCCAGGAGCACTGCAACAATGGCTGCCGCGGTTGCAGTCCCATCATCAATCTGAGCAGGACGGGAATTCCATGTGTTCTCATATCTCAGGTTAAAGCCCACCTTGACAGAGCCCTGATTTTACAAACATTAACAATATGATTTATGTTTCCCTCTTTCTAACTCTCAGGTTCCTATGTAAGCTTACACAGCCCAAGAGGAACTCCTTAACCTATGGAACAAGATCAGCTCCAGGAGCACTGCAACAGACACCGTCTCAGCTGCAGTCCCATTATCAAGAACAGGACAGGAATTCCATATGTTCTTGTGTCCCAGATAATCCCTCTTTTGTGTAGCCCTGATTCTACGCATATATTAACAAATTTATGCTTCCCTCTTGACTTTCAGGTTTCTGTGTAAACTTGCACAGCCCAAGAGGAACTCCTCAACCTATGGAACAAGATCAGCTCCAGGAGCGCTGCAACTGACGCTGTCTCAGCTGCAGTCCCATCATCAAGTAAAGGACAGGAATTCCATGTGTTCTCGTGTCCCAGATAATACCTCTTTTGCAATCCATGACAACAGCAACTCATCGAGTCTCCAAAGCAAATTGAATGTCTCCCCTTGTGCCTTTGATGACAATGTAGGATCGCACCTTGATAGCAACTGTGATTACGGGAATGAGTTGGCAGCTGGAGATGACATCTCCTATTGCACACCGGCTCACAATGGTGAAGGGCCAGTGTTCTCAAATGAGATAGAAATGAGGCAAAACAGATCAGTCGAGGATTGTAACGGTGCAATTGAAACGCATCATGCCAATGTTGACACCAAAGCACTTCGTGGTGACGAAGTGACGGAAAAACATTGTGGTATGACTTGTGGTGATCATTCAGACAGGATGCCTTTGGATGAGCGGAAAGGTGCTGTTCAACGTGAAAGATGCAAGTTCCACTACGTTTGGGTGATGCAGAACTACTCGGTCGCTCACTGTCCAAGCTTCTTGAGAAAACCATTGAGACTGTTGCTCCACCGCCATTCTGAATGTCAGGAAAGACTTAGTTCCCACATGCAGGGTGAAGATGATGTAGCAGGGTCAACAGCGCATCACAAGACTGAACAAGGTATTATAGTTGTATATTTATTATTTATAACTAACGTGTAAATAGGATTTATCAAAGAAAAACAGAAATTTCTGCTTTGGCTGTAATCTACAGAATTACATGGTGTATACCAAAATTAGATGGTATTGAATGGATTTAATAAGCCAGTTCGTAATTAGACTATGGAGCTTGGGTGACGACAGAGGGCGTAGTCCGATATTCCATCAACGGGCGATCAACGTACAGTAAAGTGTATGGGAGTATGTCATATTACCGGATAATTTTAGTTTGACAGCATAAAACAAACATTAGATGCATAAAATCAAAGTGGAAAAAATACGAGCAGCTGCATAAACTCATAAAGAACACATTTGATGTAAAGTATATTCAAGAATTTACCGATTTTTCTCCATATCAACTTTATTGTAATCATCTTTCTTGTGAATGATCTAGGTGAATCATTCACACGCAATAATGATACCAAGGCGGGCGATAAGCATACCACCCATTCGTACAATGTACCGTTCAAAATTGAACGCTATGTTTTAGGACGCCAACGGCAAGGAAAACAGACGGGATATAATATTTCTTTCGACATGTTGCGCGGTCTTCAAAACAAGAAAGTCGGTAATCATTATCAATTTATATAAATTGTGGATCACATAAACGAAATTTGTTTGCATTTGCTAATAAATGGAGAGAGAAATCAGACGGCAAAAACTGTTTTTGCGTTGGATAGTGCAGCAAGCGGAAGACGATAATCTCCGCACAATGCTATGTACACTATTATGTACACCTATACGTGCGTGCTAGCCAGGCCAAGCAAGGCTCGGTGAAATTATTGATCAATAAATATCATCATTACACATGAATAACACATTCTATCAAACCGGTTCTTGTTCTATGAAATAGTACATATTATGCTATTAACCTTTGATGTGGTGAATACAAAAATGATGGGCTTATTTTTATCCTGATCCAGATTTTAAAAACGTAAACAAATAATTCGCATTCAATTGCACGTGTGGCTCCTTTGATTCTCACGATCGATGGAATATCAAAATACCCGGAAGTAAATACGCGCATGCGCAGATTGTAACTACGAACTGGCTTATATTATTCAATATGGATGCATATTCAATTATAATTATTGATTATATACTATATTTATTTTCATGCAAATAATTTGATGAATAGTAATCAATTGATCAAAGTTAACCTATTGCCTATGGGAACCCGGTTTGGCTATGGATAAAATCTATGGCAATTTAAGAATGTCGAAGGGGAACAGGGTTTTTTTTTTTTTTTTTTTTTTGTAGTGTTCTTTATCCAGGTTAGCCTCTTCAGTGCTCTTTGCTCTGTTCTCCCAGAGGGACCTGCATCTAATATTACTATGTACAACTCGGCCATTTTAATACACTTCCGCACTATATTGTGCACTTTCTCCACTCCCTGGGGAGCATTCCAGCAGGTGCTACTTTATAGTGCACTCATGCTATTGACACACCCTCATGCATGCCAAGTACCCATATTGCACCTGGGCGGGGAGCAGCAATGTGGATAAAGTGCCTTGCTGAAGGACACTAGTGCTGTATTGGCGGCATCGATCTGGGTTCGAACCCGGCTCCCGTGCTTGGCAGTCTAGCACCTATCCGATCGTGCCACAGATCTTTATGTTATAGGGCCCAGTTCTAGTCCTGAAAATACTTGGACTAAGGTCTATTGAGAATGCATGTCATACCATAATAAAAAACAACATCCCTCTCATTTTTCCACAGGAATTGCTCAAACTGATGAAGGAGTTGCCACGGAAACGCCGCCACTATTCACCCGTCTTCCTAAATCATTACCCTTGTCATGTGACCAGAGTCATCAACACAAACGCAACTGGAGAGGGCAGCAGCATCACTTTGCGTCGGAGGAAGAAAGTGACTCTCTGGCTATGTACGGGAGGAAAGTGACGGTCATGGTGGCATCAGGGGTCGTCTACAGGTAAGAATGAATTTGTTAATACCCGCTTCATACAAATTGGCAACGCAGAAATTGTCTAGAAAAAAGGAAATTGATAGAAACCCAGGACCCACCAGTTTCCCTTAGGTAAGTTTTGGTTTTAACTATCAAAACAAAGACAAATCAAGGGACTCTTGTGCTGTGTTCTATCAAAGTGAAGGTCATGGTGGCTTCTGGGGTCATCTACAAGTAAGAATGAATTTGTTCCTACCTACTTCATTTCAAATTGGCAATGCAGAAATGCTCTGATCATTAGGCAGCATTATTTGACATCGGAGGAAGAAGGTAACTCTTCTGGAGTACGGGAGGAAAGTTAAGGTCATGGTTACTTCCAGGGTCATGTTTAGGTGATGAACATTCTTTCTATCCACTTTATAAAACTTTATCTACATTTTCTGCTCTGGAATGTGGTTCCTAAGTAGCAGTTTGATCACCTACGAGATGCAAGGCTGGAATGTTTTCCAGGGAGTTGAAAATGTGCACTTAGTGGGCATCTTATGATTGGGGTAATAATTATGCTGCGCGATAGTCAAAAGAAGGAATGTACCCTTGTGATTGCAGCGCGCTACGGTTGTTAGATGAAAGAGGGTCGTGTAACAAGCTATTCAGGGTTGATAGTAGATGGCTAGTGCAGAAACAAATGATCTCGTAGAATGATAATAAGCAAATAATTACCGTTGGTGAAGGCAATGGCACAAACTATCACTTCCGAGGCAATCTGGATGTAGCTATCTTTCCGAAGCAAAGCTGAGGAAAGATAGCGTATACATTCAGATCGCCGAGGAAGTGATGGTTTGCCATCGCCTGAAACCAAAAGGTGATTATTTGCTTTATATTCTACATTGGAAACATTTCACTGGTAGCTAGGTCTACGAGAAAGACAACTTAAACTGCTTTTAATGTGTAGGCCTAGTTCTAACACTAACACTACAGTTACCGGTATTAGACTTTGATCTACTTACCAACAATGGCTATTCCAATTGTTTAACTCCATGAAAATTCCATAGCCTAAGGCTATAGGCTAGCACTTGGGTCTATATAAAATGAAAACTCCAAGTCAGACTCCAAGAAAATTGTAATCAATGATGATGAAACACTAAAACAGTTCAAAAGTCAACGTTCTAAAGTTTAAACGTCAGAGTCATGGCAAGCGGTGTACGATACATATACAGTGCAAAGTACGCATTACATTTGTAATTCGCGCAACACACACATCCGCGGTTGCATTGAATTGACCGTGCAGTGTGTGGCTATTCAAATCCCGTATTAAATGCAGCAGACCTACCGTACCCAGGTACCTACAATACAACGGCAGTGTTGGAGTCATACTTCTATGGTCTGCTGAATAGTGCGGAATTGAATACACACTCTCCACAGCAATTCAATGCAACCGCGGGATGTAGATAGTACCTTACCAATTATCAAAGTTTTCTTCTCCCATCAATGATGGGCGAAACTATGTTTCATCACGTGATTACCTTTTGACCAATCGAAGAGCAAGATTATAAGTATGTGGAATATAATCATTATTATATTCCACATACTAAGAATCTTGCTCTACGATTGGTCAACAGTTAATCACGTGATGAAATATAGTTTCGCCCATTATTGGTGGAAGAAGAAAAGTTTGTTACACTGTGTAGATATCTTGGGTGAAAGTGCGTTGCACTCACTAGATAGTCGGTACAAATTTGTTGCACTGTGTAGATATTCAATTGTTCGCGCGCAAGTACGCATGCGCGCGTTAGTGCGCAGAAAGGTAGCGTGCTGATGCGCAACGTTTGCGCGCGGCTACGCTTAATAAACAATGGTATAAGCGTCATTAACTTTTAATCATAAATCTTGTTCATGTGCAGGATTGACGAAATTAAAATAAAATTGCTCAATTGCTCAATATTCCAAACTTTTTAGCCCTTTGTGTTAGTTATAGGTCGTTTGTGATCAAAATAATTGATGAGGAATATAAAGCAAATAATCACCTTTTGGTTTCAGGCGATGGCAAACTATCACTTCCTCAGCGATCTGAATGTATACGCTATCTTTCCTCAGCTTCGCTTCGGAAAGATAGCTACATCAGATCGCCTCGGAAGTGATAGTTTGTCCCATCACCTTCACCAACGGTAATTATTTGCTTAATATCTGAATGAATTTCTGTTGTGCCTCATCCTCTGTTGATAGGATGTTCTGGGATCCATCGCCATCGATAGAGATGTACTCTGGTGATGGCAGCGTGCTGCGGTCGTTGAGATGAGAGAGGGTCGTATAACAAGCTGTTCAGGGTTGATAGTAGATGGCTAGTGCAGAAACAAATGATCTCATAGAAAGATGATCATTATTATCTGAATGAATTTCTGTTTTGCTTCCTCCTTCAATAGGTTGTTTTGGGATCCATCGCCATCGATAGAGATTTACCCTGGTGATGGCAGCGTGCTTCAGTCGTGTGATGAAAGAGGGACGTATTACAAGCTGTTCAGGGTCGATGGTGGAGGGAAAGTGCAGGAACAGATGATCTCTTCCTCCACCCCTCCCCCTGATTGTTCTGCATCCAAGTACAGCATTGGCAACCTACTCAGGAGGGGAAGCAGGTAAGCCTAGGAGCACAGGGGGGGGGGGGGGGGGCAGCTGTATGAGCTGTTTGATTATATGTGACCGGCTATAGCAAAACCAGGCACTTGTCGGTAATTCATGTTTTGAAGAAATGGGCATTTTAAGTTCACACGATGTGTGTAAAAGACCTATGATTGTAAAATTGAAACAATCATATCTTCGCCAATTATTGACCAATTAGTTAGAACAAAGGATCAAATGAAAGCTTGTGATGAGGCCTTTGTAATGGTATGAAAATCTACATTTTTGATTTTTACCGACAAGTGCCGGGTTTTGCTATAGCCGGTCACACATATGGGTTTTGAAAACTCCAACACTATTGGGCAAAGTGGGCAAAAATCATCCCAAATTTGGGCGTATCAACAATTTTGGGGGGCAAAATCATATAATTGTTAAAATCTTAAGATATTTTCATATCTTGATTATTTTATTACCGGGCCATTTTACACACAGACATGTACGATTAATAATATTGCTCCTCTACAATAAACACTTTTGTCATCCTGTTCCTAAAAGGTTGTTCTCTTGATCATAGTTGTAAACACAAGAGTTAAAGACATTGCTTTGCTTCAGTGTAGTCAAATATAGTAGAACACAAAATAAAATAAAGTTAAACAACATGTGAAAATATAGTTTCTAAATTTTTGCCCATTCACAGTAATTTCTTTTCGCTTGCTTTTCAGACTACTGCAGTGCATGGGGGTGCACAAGAGGATGGTAGCGAGAGAAGAGGATCACTGCTGTTGGAAGGTAATTAAAGGGACATTCCCTCTTTTGCAAGCCAAATTTCAAAAGTTGCGAGGTTATTGTCTTATATGAAAGAAAATGTCATTTAATAGCATGCCTGAAAAAATTAGGGCTTGAAATCTCTTTTTCGTGGAGTTATAGAACTAAAACTAATAAACCGTCGTCCAATTTTAATTGTGCATTATACGTATATTCACCCAGTGAGGAAGTTCGTACATGGATTCCACGAAGTACCACAATGCTATGCGTGACCCCGACATGACCCGCGCTAGCTACGTGACCCGTGCACAAGTAAGAATAGCATGACCGCACACTAGGCAAAATAACCAAACCTCGCTTAAACTGACTACATATTACATATTCTTAATTTTTGAGATTTTTGATAGTTTGATGGATGGACGCATTCGTTTTTCATTCGTAGAATCCAAATTACAGGGCTGTTCGATCTGATTTTTTTGTGTGTGTGTGTTACATTCATCCCCATCCGTCAACTGGAAACTGTTCAGACGTTTTGTTAAAGAGGGACTGTCCCTTTAAGCTAAAGGTAAAGTCTCACAGGGAGACTTTTGCTGTTTTCATGGCATGACACAAGATGCAATTTGCAATCCCTAACATTGCAGCCCCCCTGCAGTTTTGAAAACGGCCATATTCGGGTAAAAAGCACCTGAAATGTTGGCAAAACCAGGCCATATTCGGGTAAACTATGTCATATTTGGGCAAACTCATGTTAAATTGGGGCAATGGCATCTTATTTTCAGGCAAAACCGTTTCATATTCGGGCAAAAATCATGTTTTTTCAGACTAAGCCATCAACAAAAATATCAAACGTATCAGGTAAATAGTCGGAAAAAGAGAAAAAATCACTTTAAATTTGTTTGTATTTGTTTGGTTTATACATGTTCCCTACTAGGTTTTGAAATGCCCATAAAGGTTATTCAGGACCCACCATCGTTCCTGTAGGTAATTGGTTAATACTTGAAGCTTTTACACACTTGTTTTCAACAGAGGCTTGATGACGAGGAAGACACTGATATTCCTGGCCAGTTGCTGGACAGTAGCACAATCCCAGGAATGGGTCATTTCAAGCTTTTCTCAAACGGTCACATAGTTGGAAACTTCTGCGATGGTGTCACCCTAGACATCAAGGATGAGGCTTTACTATCAATAGAGGGCAGCATTCACTGTCAGAAGGTATGGCAATAAAATGTTTGTACAGTCAGAGCTGTGTATAGTGACCACCTACGGAAAACAAGAAAAGTGGGCACTGTAGACAGGTTATTTCTATAGACAGGTTCCACCTAAGGGAAACAAGAAAAGTGGCCACTGTAGACAGGTTATTTCTATAGACAGGTTCCACCTAAGGGAAACAAGAAAAGTGGCCCCTGTAGACAGGTTATTTCTATAGACAGGTTCCACCTGAGGGAAACAAGAAAAGTGGCCACTGTAGACAGGTGACCTCTACAGACAAGTTCTATAATATTGCTCTGTTCTGCAGGAGATCACTTTTGGTAACCACGATAGGCGGGTTGGCTGCTATAGACAGGTGGCTAATAAGACGGGTATGACTGTACTCAATTTTTGTTGTTAAGAAAATATGCAATTATTGATTTATCATTTTTTCCAGTTAATGTTGTCTGCACCACATGACTGTACTCAACCCAAATGATTTTCGAAACATGAAAGTGGAAGAAATATTACATAATCATTCATTCAAAAGAATGTACACAAGCTCAATTATTTCATTTAATTATGCCAATTGCAAAAATCTAATATTATTTTTAAGTGAAATAAAATAAATAAGGGGATGATTGGATGTGAATCATGCTTATTTTCAAAAGACAACTTGAAGGTGGTTTAAAGATCATCAAGCATGGGGTTGCTATATCGTGGGTGGCCATTTTAAACTAGGCTAGTTTGCACACACTGCATAATGGGCATTTGCAAAATGGCACCACACATATGCTTTACGAATCTCAACTTATTTTAACAGAAACACTCAAAAACATTTGGTAAAATTTAAGTACCAATATCGTTTATAAATAAATACTCAAGTAGCAATGTTTAGCCTTAAAGGGGAATTCCACCCCAGAAATGTGATGTTTGCTATAAAATGAAGTGAATATGAAGAATCATGATCGAAAATCTGAGCCAAAACGGTAGAGCAATAAAAAAGTTATGACAGGATGAACTTTGCCCCGATTTTTAGTATCGTTCACAATTGATATCGATCACTTGTGAGCTGCAGCCATTTTGACTTCTACATGGAAATTTTAAAAAATTTAAATTTTCTTAATAACAAAGCAAATTTATGAGCTTACAAATTCCAAATAGGTTGGCCCATCGATATTCTTCTATGAATTTGTGAAAACAAGCAGAGAAAAATTAATTTTTAGCAACGAAAATGAGAAATAAGTGTATTTTCATGTACTAAAGCCATGGCGAGTTGCTCGTCAATGATGTTGCATATGGCGGCAATTTCGAAACGATCGCTCATTACTACATGATGTTCAAATAGGTATAACTCCCGTGTTTCTTGTCCGATTTTGATCAAATTTTCACCAATTATGCCTCTTATTCTGCTTATTCAAATAACGAATGGTTTTATCAGGCCCGGAATACCCCTTTAACAGAAACACACTAGAATATTTTTATAAAAATAAAGTACCAATACCGTTACTCAAATACCACTTGTAGCCCAAAGAATATGTATTTTCTCCAGTGCCACTTCCGGTACGTGAATAGCTCTTCAATTAATACAAGCGTTTGAATGATGATGGATGGAAAACTGATGCCGTTTCAATAAGGTGCCTCAACCTGCCAATCATTCTCCCCAGGGCAAGTAAAAATTGGTGTCGGGCAAGTAAAATTTCATAAATTGTCTAGTTTGCTTGCCTGATCGGGCAACTAAATAATTGTTCAACTACAAGAGAACAATGTAATTTCACATGTGTTAATCTCATCTAGAAGTAAGAGGGCAGCCAAGTAAATTTTTATAATGGGGCAAGTAAAATGTTTAAAATGTATGATTTTATGTGCCCGAATGGGCCAATACAGAAAAAAAGTTAGTGTGGAGGCTTGTGTTATAACAAAAAAGAAGTAAATTTCTGTTCTTTTTCTCATTTCTCACCTTTTTTTCCTCCTCTCATGGTAGAAGGAGGATGTGCCAGCTACATGTAAGGCTACTCTATCTGATGGTTCTGTGAGGAGAGTGGATATGGGGAACCCAGGAGCATACTTCAGGTAAATATTTATTAAAGGGACTTAGTAACATTGTCCAAATCCTCAAAATAAAATTTTAATTCTAGCGGTTCCCTCATACCTTGTTGTATTCGTATTAACAATACAATCATGGGACAGGTTTCGGTTTTTCAAATTTCCCTTTCGTTACACGGCCGTGATCTGGCAAAACTACGTATCTCCTTTTAGGCAATTTCGAGATATTTGAGCTTAAAGATTCAAAATTGATTCTTTGGGAAAATGGAGAATGGTGTATAGAATATGTTTGTTTTCGTTTAACCTGTGGAACATAGATAAGGCATTAGGACCAAAAACGTCTTGATTTCCTCATGAAATCTTGTAATTTTCCTCATTTTTAGAAACATACGTGCTTTTGCCTGATAAAATCGACGAATACTCTCCGAGCTTTGATCAGGTAAAACTACGTATGTTTCAACTTATCAGGCAGAACTACGTATGTCGGCCGACGGGGCAAAGGTTTATCAGGCAAAACTACGTATGTCGTCCGACGGGGCAAAGATTTATCAGGCAAAACTACGTATGTTTCAACTTATCAGGCAGAACTACGTATGTTTCAACTTATCAGGCAGAACTACCGTACTTTCGCGTACAAAATACATATGTATGACCAAAGACTCTTGATTCTACAGTCTTTGGTATGACACCATCTGCGCGCGCGATGTGGGATGGGATGACAGTGTGTTTTGCGAAGGCCGGGCGAGTA
The DNA here is from genome assembly GCA_037951105.1 of Echinarachnius parma. Classification (NCBI taxonomy): domain Eukaryota; kingdom Metazoa; phylum Echinodermata; class Echinoidea; order Clypeasteroida; family Echinarachniidae; genus Echinarachnius; species Echinarachnius parma. The sequence continues at coordinate 160,559 of JBAMJV010005294.1, read as the reverse complement.
CAGTTTGCCGTTCGTGCGAAGCCATGATACAAAACCATCCCATTTTGTCAGGTATAATATATGTCGTCATTTGTGTAATAAGTGATTTTCTATGATTTTATAATTATCAGAACAATACCCACACTTTTAACGTAAAAGTTTTGTCGAATTCCATTGCAAATTACATGTTCATCGATATGCAGAAGACCATATCGCGCATCTCCACTATGTCAGTGCAAAGTCAATGGCTATGACACGTGTGTATTGACCGGCCGCGGCCGCGACCGCAAACTGTATACTAGCATGCAGCTGACTGTAAAGTACATGTATAACATATGGGAGATACGTAGTTTTGCCTGATAAATCAACTAGCAAAACTACGTAAGTCGACTTACGCAGTTTTGCCTTTTAAATTTACGGATTTTTAAGGAAATTTTACAAAAACTCGGTATTGAATCTCTGAAAATAGTAAGAGTGAGAACTTGAAATTTTGCCAGATGAAAGAGCACATTCAAAAATATAAGAAACACCTAAAACCTGAAAAACGTCAAAAAATGACTTACGTGGTTTTGCCAGATCACGGCCGTACAAAGATATGTACGATCAAAGTTTTCAGATAAGAAAAACTCCGGGCGAGTTTTTCATCCCTGTACAAAGTGAATGCAGTGAGTTAGTGAATATCATCCAATATCACTTTGCATTTTCGCTCATTACTTGGCCATGCAATGTCCATTTGACTTGAAATTTTCACACAATACCCTGTGGACATTTGAGATAACAGCACTATACATTGTATCAACCATTCATCACTTTTTGCACATGCCAACAAAGTTACTAGATCCCTTTAAAGGGATCTAGTAACATTGTCTAGATCCGCAAAATCCAATTGGAATTCTAACTGTTCCCTCATACCTTGTTGCATTCGTATTAACAATAAAAAAGTATGGGACAGGTTTTGTTTTTAAGTATTTCCCTTTTGTTGAAAAGATATTTACGATTGAAGTGTTCAGATGTTAAACTATCCACTGGATAGTCGTAACCTTGTACAAAGTCAGTGCAATGAGTTATTAAATATCATTTTGCATTTTTGCTCATTACTCGGCCATATAACGTCCATTTAACTTGAAATTTTCACACAATACCCAATGGACATATCAGACAGCGATATACATGTACATTGCTTCAACCATTCATCACTTTTTGCACATGTCAACAAAGTTACTAGATCCCTTTAAAGACATGACCATACAGTTACAATTGTTTATAGTTACCCATTATAAACAAAATGGCAACACTGAAGCCCTTTGTTTATTCAAATTGCTAGTCATCCGGTCCTTGAGTGGTTTTGAGTAACATAATTATTCCCTTAATTTTAATTGGGTAGCTTTACACAAGTTAACCCGTTCACTACGAGATTCTGAAATCTCTATAGACTTTGCACTCAACCCACCCGGTTCCCGTAGTCAATGGGTTAAAGTGATCCATTAACTTCATGCGATTTTTCCAAAAGTGATATTTGAGACCTCATACATGTACCAATATCGTTGTAACTTGTAAGATTCTTCTGAATGATATGTAATATGTTCATTGAAAAAGAAAAATGTTTACATAGTGAAAAAGGGAAATTGTACGTCAGATTTTATCCTCGATGGGTTATTATAATTATGTGGAGTATCTGAATACAAATACTGTGAACAATCAAAGTATCAGAATTCGCATACTTTTTACTACAATCAAAAAGCATTAGAGAACACTTTTCAGTTCGATCTTAAGGGGGTAGTACAGTTTTGGTAAGGCTGAACTTTAGTAACCAAACCTTATAAACCGGGCCCCAAATAATTATAAGATCAGATATATTTATTGATATTTCAGCCGTTTCTGGGTCGATTTTGACCAAATAAAGTTTATTCTGCCATTAAAATTGCATGTTCTCTCAAATTCGACACTCAGTTTTTCATAACCTCACAACAAAATTAAACTACCAAAACTAAACTACCCCTTTAAATATCTCCACTTGAAAAATCGAAGTTTCAATTCATTTTTCTGTAACCATATAAGCCAAACAACAAGGTACAAGAGAAGCATGTACATGTAAGCTCCAAGCGATTTGTTTTCTTCAGTTTGACAAAGTTAATGGATCACTTTAAGGGGTCAGAAAGTAAAACAGATTTGAAATAACACAGCTTGCTTGACTTGCTGGATTTGACTGAGCTGTGTTTTCCCTTAAATTTTGAATGATTAAAAATGCTAAAGCGCTTTTTTGTGATAATACAGTGATATATTCCAAGTTCAAGTATTATTTTCCATTTTCAAAAAATGCATTTACAACACATAATAATGTAACATTGTATAACCGTTAATCAATATAAACAAATACAAACATTTATTTATTTGTGATATATAATCATATTCAAATCAATTGTTGTGAAAAATTAGGGATCCGCTAGAAAGCAGAGCTTGTTGATTGTGGATCCCCGTTTGTCCACATTTGTTTGGAATTGTCCTTTGTCCTCTAACGGTCGACACAGTTCAACACTAAACCATAATTGTCAATACTAAATCACCATCCTTTACCGTTATATCAACAGCTCCATCTGTTGTCAAAACTATGAAATTTCATTTGACCCCTTTGGCTGAAATAGCATAATGTGATAAGTCCATCTCTGGAGTTCTACCAATCTTTCTGTAGTATTTTGTTGAATAGCACCCTCTGTTGTTCAAGCAGCCTGTTATTGCCTGGTAGACAGGGGATTCCGAGGTATTTTTCCAAAGCTTTTCTTACACACTTAATCAAGTTATGCATTATTTAAACCAGAAGGGAATAACAACTACATGTACACTCATACCTGTGCTATAAATCCTTGTATATAAAGACAACCTTATTATAATATAAGGGCCACTTTTCTTTTCTCCCCTGGTAGCAGTTTTCATGTAAATAAACCTGTGGTCATATTTATGATTTCAGTTATGGCATGATTAACCCAAGTTTACCTTGTTTAAATACTATATAGTAAAATGAATTTATGAACAAGGAAAAGGAATGCAATATGAAGGAAGGTGAAGATAAAGATAAAAGTAATCATTCTATTGAATTAGGTTACACATTTTTGTTTTGTGTGTGAGTCTATGCGTATGTGGGTGTGCTTTATAGTGTGCATAATTGTTTTATTCTTCGAGTTTATGTCAGGTTTATAATACCGTAAATCTCCGTGTATAAGACGCACTTTTTTTCCGTTGGAAAAATTTCAAAGTGGGGGGTGCGTCTTATACACAGGTACAGCCAAATTGTAGCATTCATCAACATATACCTTTTTCTCACATACAAAGTAGTGGTTAGTACAAAAATTGCAAGTTTAGTGAGCACTTAACTGCTGCTAATGAATATTCATATATTCGTGAGCAGCAGTACTCAAATATGCAATTTTCTAACCAGTGGTTATAGATTTTTCTCATATTAAAAATAGTTGTAAGTTAATTTAGTAAATTGCCTATTTATGACTGCTCAGGAATATATGAATATTCATGAGCAGCAGTGTTACTGCTCCAAGAAATGTGCAAATGTATATATGTTGATGAGTGCTACATACGACATTAAGCCTTAAAAGAATATTTATATGATAACTTTGACATCTGATATATAATCAGATGTTTTACAAATAACATATAAAGTTCACAAAGAATAGGACCAAAGGTATATAATTAAAAATTATGCATATTTAACAACTGAGGAAGAGAAACAAATTTGTTCATATGTAGATAACATGCAAAAGAAGCAAAGCTTGTGTGATACTAGCAAGTTCTCGAAAATATTTCATAAAAATAAAGAATAGTGTTTAAAGGGATCTAGTTTTATAATAGGTTTCTTCTGACCACACAAGCATTGAAAACTAAGGGGTTTCAGGGACGAGCACCGCACAAGGGTTTTCTAATGCCCGGGCGGTAGAGCGCCGGTCTAGCAATCCGGAGGTCTATGGTTTGAATCCTGGAGGAATCCCATTTTCTTGCTCTTTTTCATTTAATTGTTTTATTATTACAACACAAAGATATAATGGGATGTAGTAACAATGTCAAAATCGATAAAACTTACCTACAACTAGCAGTTCTCACGTACTTGATTGTTTTTGTTTAGAAGCGCGGAACAGCTTTGGTTTTTTTTTCGCCTTTCGTTAAAAAGATATTTACGATTGAAGTGTTCTGATATTTGAATTTCCACTGGAAAGTTATAACTGTGTACAAAGTTGGTGCAATGAGTTGTCGAATATCACTTTGCATTTGCGCTCATTACTCTGCCATATGATATCCATTTTACATGAAATGCTCACACAATACTCGGGGGACATATCAGATCACAATAATTCACATTTTATCACACATGCATCACTTTTTGCACATGTCAACAAAGTTACTAGATACACTATTCTTTATTTTTATGAAATATTTTCGAGAACTTGCTAGTATCACACAAGCTTTGCTTCTTTTGCATGTTATCTACATATGAACACATTTTTCCTCTTCCTCAGTTGTTAAATATGCATAATTTTTAATTATATTCCTTGGGTCCTATTCTTTGTGAACTTTATATGTTATTTGTAAAACATCTGATTATATATCAGATGTCAAAGTTATCATATAAATATTCTTTTAAGGCTTGGCAATAAACAAAAGGAAGTGAAAGAGACAAAATATTTATTTATTATACAACATCAATACATTTTTAGGAAATAATAAAATAATTAGAATAAGAGATACCCTGATGACTTTCAATATCACTCAGACAAAAGAACTGGCCGCATTATGTAATCAATTGTAGCCAACAAACATATATCTATTTAAAAGAACACTTCAATAAATAGTTTGTTTTGCTGAGTGGTACTTATTATACAAGTTTGTATAAGTTGTTAAAGGGGTAGTTCAGTTTTGGTATAGAGGGCGCTTCAAGAAATAATTTTTTTGTGAGGTAATGAAAGACCTAGTTTCAAATATGAAGAGAGCATCCAATTTTAATGACAGTCACAGAATAAACTTTATTTGATCAACATCGGTTCAGAAACAGCTGAAATATCAATAAATATATCTGATCTGAACAAACCTGGGGCCCCAGGTTTATTCGATAATTTAACAAAAATATATACAATGCTTTAACTTTTTCAAACATTTTCAAGAGGATTTTTAAATAGTTGTTGATAATCTCTCTGTTTAATTATTACTTTAACAAAACTGCATCACATGCACAGTTTTGTATGTAAAATGGTTGAAACCAGTGTGTTTTTAGAGAGCGCCCTCTTGTGTTTTAACGGCTCTTTTTGAATGATAACAGGATTTTTTCTGTAATAGACGTTTGTAATTTGTTATACCTTCCGAGTAGGGTGGAGTTATAACTATTAGTTTGTAATGTGGTTGTGCAGGTTTTGGTTACTAAAGGTCAGTCTTACCAAAACTGAACTATCCCTTTAAGAAATTATACTTGTATAAGTTGAATTATTGATACAGAACAAAAGAAGAAAGTGAAGCAAACCTGGTGTTTCACATTAGTCAGAAATAAGACCTGGCTGCATTATGTAATCACATTTAAATGAATGCTGTATAACTGCTGGCTTTTTGTATAAAAGGGTACTTACCGGAACAAAGATCAAGACACTTATTGTTGTATTTTGCCTTTTGGGTATCACTCAAGGCAATAATATGCTTTGTTTCGCTTGCTGCTACGTCATCTAAACGCAGGCAGCTAGAACAATTATAACAACAATAACAAGGCATCCCCAGTGGCAGTGGACAGTGAAAATAGGATCGAGGTCTGAATATCATGATTTCCATTGTTACACAATTTGTTAGTGATACCCGAGAGGAAATATTCATGACTATTAATAACATAATTAAAGTGATCCGTCAACTTTGTAATTTTTTTCTCCAAAATTGATGTTTCAGATTTCAATCATAATGTATACCAGGGACGGATCTAGCTTTTTGCTAAGGGGGGGGGGGGGGGCGGGGGGGGGGGGGGGGGGTTGACCCAATGACGATGCGGATACTGTGTGGGTCTGGACACATGATGGCGTTTTTCTATGCACATATCACATTTTTACTTGGCAGCCCAAGGGGGGGGGGGGGTTTAAACCCCCTAACCCCCCCCCCCCCCCTGTAGATCCGCCATTGTATACCAATATCATTGTAAGATTCTGCTGAATGATGTGTGATAGTTTCATTAAAAAAAAAAAAAAAGTGCAAATTTGTGTCAGACTGTATCACCTACTGCCCGTTCATTTTGACTTCAATCGAAAAGAGTTCTTGAATGGTTTCACTCATGAATTTCTCCATAAAAAGGAAGCCATTAATTTGAAGAAAAAAAATTCAAAACCCAGTTCATTCTCCTGCTACCATTTAAAACCAAATAACAATGCACACAATAAATTTATGTAAAAGCTCCGATTGATTTTAGATGAATTTGATAAAGTTAATGGCTCACTTTAAGAGCTAGCATGTAGCTTCCTCCAGTGACTACTTTAATTAATTGACAGAGAGAGTTGCTCAGCCCTTGAAGATAAGTGCAATTGATGATGACCATTGCAAACCAACAAAAGATGATAGGCCAGTTACAATAACAAAATAGTCTTGGGTATAGAATGAACAACTGTGTAGGTACTAATGAGTATTATAGCAAATACAATTTTTACACAATTGACATATTTGCTCATAAGGTTGACAAGAAGTTTAATTTTAGACTCGTGACGTTTTTGTGTTGACATAATAGTTGTTTATTCGTTCTTGTATATGTTTGTGTGTGTGTGTGTGTGTGTGTGTGTGTGTGTTTGTGTGATTTCATAAGCTGATATAATGTGTTGACAAATATCTTGTTGCATATATATTTCTTTGACGTCAAACATTTACCAAGAAAAGTTTACTCCCTCAGAATGTATGTTTCATAACCTGGAACTGACCCAAAATATGTCTCATTTTTCTAGGATGTCATAATTTACCAAGTATAACTTGTGCCACCAGATTGTGCGTGATTTCATAAGCTGAAATAATTATGTTGACAAATGTTTGGTCACATTGATTTGACGTCATAATTTAGCAGGTATAACTTATGCTATCAAATTTTGTTTGATTTCATAAGCTGAAAAAATGAATTGGAGAAAAATAAAACATGTCAGATATTTCTATGACATCGTAATTTACCAAGTATAACTTATGCCATTACGACTAGATTGTGCGTGATTTCATACAGCTAAATCATGTGTTTACAAATAATTATTTTGTCACATGTTTCTTTGACGTCATAATTTAGCATGTTTAACTTATGCTATCAAATTGTGTGATTTCATAAGCTGAAATAATCAATTTGGAAAAAACATATGTCACATATTACTATGAATATGTACATGTATGATGTCGTACACTCACCGCGCATCCGAATGCTGCTTACCCTGAAATAATGCGTTTACAAAATATATTTGTTCTCATAAAACATGATTTCTTGACGCCAAAAAGTTACGTATAGTAGAGCTTATTTCGTCAGAATAATATATTTACCAAAAATGTGTCGCATTTTCCAGGACGTCATATTTTACCAAGTACCTAGAGTAGACCTTATGCCATCAGGTAAACTATCAGACCACTATCTGTATAGTTTGACATCGGGCCGGGATACACATTGCTATACTGTATACACTAAACATAACCTAACCCTAACCCCTAACCCTAACCCTAACCCTATACCCTGACCCTAGGATGGTGGCTATAGGTCAGATTAGTGGCCATAGGTCAGATTAACAGAAATTTTGGCTATGCGTATGCCCGAGTTGAGTAAATTACAGAATATGTATTCCGGCCCGATGTAAAATTCCTATCTGTATTGTCTTGACAACAAGACATTGTTTACTTGTTTTTGTTTTGTTTTACATTATGATTTCATAAGCTTACGATTGTGAGTGTGGTATCTCGGTGCTCACAGTCTGTTCTTAGTCACGTTAAAGGGGCTTAGTAGTAACATTATCCAAATCCTCAAAACTTACTTCGAACTCTAGTGGTTCTCTCATACCTTATCATAAATTATTCATATTAACAATAAAAGCACGGGACAGGTTTCGGTTTTTCAAATTTCCATTTCGTTCAAAAGATATTTACGATTGAAGTGTTCAGATATGAGAAATTGTCTACGGGATAACTTATGAAATTGTCTACGGGATAATTTTTATTCCTTGAACAAAGTAAATACAATGAGTTAGTGAATATTTATTTATTTATTTATTTATTTATTTATTCTCCACTCATGGGATGGATTGCCCTTGTCAGCTGCAAGCTGTTTTTCAAAGGGGTCCAGGCCAAGATAAAAACATACAATCGTGACAATACATGGAAAACGACAAGTAAATACACAACAAGTATAATAATAACTATCTACAACATATCACTTTGCATTTTTGCTCATATCATATCTCAGCCAAAAAACATACAATTAACGTGAAATTTTCACACATTACTTTGTGGACATATCAGATCACTCCAATACACATTTTATTAATCATTCATCACTTTTTGCACTTGCCAACAAAGATACTAGCTCCCTTTGAGCCATCCGCACACAGAGTTGACTCGACCCGATCCGACTGGTTTTCAGTCATTTCGTTCAGTCGTAGCCGATTCAACATGTTGAATGAGTCTCGAATAATCTCCGACTGGCTCTCTTGGCAATTCCACGCCAAATGAGCCAAAAGTGGAAAAATCCAATGAGGATTATATCGGATCTTGTTTATTTTTTCTGGAATATTTTTTCATAAATCATGATCACATAATGATATCTTTCAGTTTACATGATTAAACAAAATATTGGACGTCTCCTGATAGGAGAAACAGACACCATACATGAACCTATACACATGGGACTACACAGTGCCTATTTCTAGATTTTCTTTATTTTTTGCATTCCTTTCTTGTATTTTTTCTGTTTTAAGGTACCAAATTGGATGATTGAATATCATGATTATGTATTCAGATTCAAAATTCAGTCTTTTGAGAGCCCTAAAGTATATTTTCAAAGAATAAAAAACTCTGTCCTTCCGTTACCGAACAGTGAAGCAATTAACTTTTTGTAATTAATATACCAATAGACATATTTTTTTTAAAAAGGTGTTGTAATACTCTTAGAACATTAGGGAATGGACTATGAGCCAATATTATATGATAGTCCTCTTAACTTCACAGAGATTGGATCATAACTAAAGGACTTGAAAATCCATGTCCATTTTGCCGTCCTTCCGTTACCGGCCTCATTAGTGTCCATATCTAATAAACCTAATGTAAAACAAAATATTATACAAATAGGAAATCAAAGGTGTCCCACCAAGAGTCTCAGAAATGTAATTTACAATGATAAATCATAAGCAGGATTCTAGAATTATTTTATTTAATTTCAAAAATTGCGTCTGAATGTCCTTCCGTTACCGTGGAATTGCCCTCTTGACCGGCAAAACAAGAGTATTTGTATGCTGAGCTGAACCGACTAAAAAAAAAACAGTCGGGTCGAGTCGGCTATGTGTGCGGAGGGCTTAAAGGGTACCACCACCCAAAAATAATATTCTTATTATAGAAAGGTACCATCTTTAGTATTCAATTCCTTCAACAAGTTCACAAAAATATGTTTTCAGAAACAAAATATATAATTGGAAAACGCATCACCATTCTCAACCATGCGTTCATGCGGTCTGAATTGCGTAGACTATTGCGTGCAGAGCCAGAGCGCACTGTGCAGAGCGAATGAATCATCCGGGAATCTATTGACGTACACGTGAAAGCATTGGCGCACTCGCAAATGCTTGGCCCGTATGGAACCAGGAAATAGCACACACACACACACACACACACACACACACACACATACACACACGCACACACACCCTATTTCATTTTCGGATTAACGAACCCTAATTCATTTTCGGACTAACGAACCTTCGGAATAACGAACCCGATTTCATTTTAGAAATAGCGAACCTTCGGAATAACGAACCTTCGGAATAACGAACCCGATTTCATTTTAGGAATAGCGAACCTTCGGAATAACGAACCTTCGGAATAACGAACGGTTACTTCGGAATAACGAACGGTTACTTCGGAATAACGAACCTTCGGAATAATGCAACAAATGTTCGGATTAACGAACCCTATTTCATTTTCGGATTAACGAACACTCAGGTATAGGAAATTTGCGTGTTCGGAATAACGAATCTTCGGAATAACGAACCTTCGGAATAACGAACCTTCGGAATAACGAACCGCGCCCATTATATTTACCCACTTTCTAATTCATAACAAACCAACCACCCTCCAGCTAAATTATATCCCTAATAACCCGGCCTGAATATGGTTAAGTCATGTAGGTAATACATGATGACAGTAATGGCTCTTAGAGAAAGATTAACAACTTCGGCAAAATGATTTATTCGTGAATACTGAATACTAAGACTTGCAAATGTCGTATTACGACACTTACTAAGTGTCTTCGCACAGTGACTGTTTGACTTTTATTTTCAACAGAACTGCATTATTTGATGCCAGATGGTCTTATATCGATGGGAATTTAACACCTTTGGTGAAAGTAGTTAAAAATGGTAACATAAATGAATGAAGTAATAACAAATAATAACTTGGTAACTGGAATATTTATTTCAAAGTTTGCCAGCCGACGTTGCAATTCAATATCAGTACTGTGCCCCATTGCAGAGAGCGCTGCAATTGATTGTAAAGTTGCAATTAATTGCAAGTCAGACAATAATTATGCACTTTTGAACCAATTAGATTTGCGCATTTAGTCACATGATCTGAAATTGCAATTAATTGCAACTTTTCAATCGATTGCAACTCTTTCCTGAACGGGGCCCTGTTGCAGGTAAAATGTACGATTTGGTAGAACATGCAACTTGATAATTAGGGAGCACTTACATTAGGGCCCCGTTGCAGAAAGAGATACAATCGATTGTAAGTTACAATTAATTGTAAGTCAGATCATGTGTTCTAAATGCGTGAATATGATTGATTGAAACGCGCAAAGTTTTCTGACTTAGAATCAATCGTAACTTACAATCGATTGTATCTCTTTCTGCAACGGGACCCAGGACGGTAGGAAACGCGACAAGGAGTAAACTCACAACTAAGACGTTCGCTGTACCGGTACGAAGGAACAAGTACGCATACATAATACGGGTTTGTATATGATTGTAGAGGCGACGAACAATACTCAACAAATCATTTGTTATGGGGACCGAACGCTATTTTGGCTAAGTGCCGTCCTAAACAAATATGATCGCGACTGATTCGGGTTCGCACATGCGCAGATTTACTCTTTTAAGTCCCTTGGTCCTTTTGGTCGTATGCTGTGAGGGGATTTTGGGAGCCCCCTATGTCTGCATTTATTTAATTATGCATGAACCACAGGGGGAGTATTGCCCCCCCCCCCTCCCCCCCCCCCCCCCCCCCACCCCCAGCTGTATTATTCTTCCCAAGGAAATAGAACCTTCACCTCAACTTTATCTAACACTACAAACCATAAACTATATCTACACATTACAAGCATCCAGGGCAGGGGCGGATCTAGCTTTTTGCTATGGGGGTGGGGGGGGGGGGGGGTGGTTTGGATCTAGCTTTTTGCTAAGGGGGGGGGGTTGACCCAATGACGATGCGGATACTGTGTGGGTCTGGACACATGATGGCGTTTTTCTATGCACATCACATTTCACTTGGCAGCCCAAGGGGGGGGGGGGGTTAAACCCCCTAACCCCCCCCCCCCCCCCCCCACCCCCCCCCCCCCCGTTGATCCGCCACTGCAGGGAGAAAAAGCCCCCGGCTATGGGTTGCAAAAACATGTAGGTATGGGTGATGAGGGTGACAAGTAATTTGAACTGTATTTCGATTTCAATAATTCTGATGGTGCAAAATATTTATAAATACATATATGTAGGGGTTGATACAAAGTGCATTAACTGTTTTTACGAAGTTATTTTTGTAGGGAAACCTCGTAAGGTTGCAACCATTAATCAGACCCTAAAATAGAAAACACTATTGACAGTATATTTTGACAGTATCTCCCACCATTACGCGTCTGACGTTAAGATCAGTGCAAACACATTTTGTGTGCATTAGTTAAAAGCCATGGTCAGGAAGTGTTTGATCATTAATCAAGTATGTAACAAGTTTGTGACATCAGTGTATCGGTTGCGTATAGCGCAGTTGGAATATTGGGGGGGGGGGGGGGGGCACCCAATTTATTGGGAGTGCACTGTAATGTATTTCAATGTTTTTCGAAGGAATTTCTATTTTGGTTTGTTTCAGAAATGGGGGCACTTTCCCCCTGCCCCTCAGCGCTACGTCACTGCTTTATGTTGGTTAAGCTAGATATGTTAGCGCCTTTCACGTCTAGAGGGCTAGGGGGGTTGACGTAGCGTATTAGGGGTCATGTATAGGGGCAACAAAACAAATCAGTGTTGTTATAATAATTGAGGGGGACGCAAATCGCTTATAAGAGGGCGGAGGCACGGTCCTTTATTATTTTACTTAACCTATATTATTTTGCAAAACGTATCTGGGGCACCCCCACACCTAGTCAAAACAAAAAACGTAAGGAGGAAGAAAGAAAAAAAACTATGCCACTATATCATTCCCACTAATGACTCATTTCCATTACAAGAAATCATAGATGACACGCCAGGTTATTTACTATAATGAAGATTCTTTGTAATAAAGTATAAAGTATTCCCGCTATAAGTTAACCCTTCAGCATGTTCAAACGGGGATAATTACTTAAAGGTGAAGGAACTCCTGGCCTTTTGACTTACTGGATGTGATGAGAGCATAACTCTTGTCATTTATAGTCACTTATTTCTTCATGAATATTCCCAATAATGAAAATAATCAATATTTTATGGCCCACTGTCGTCTGCTTTCAATGCCAACAGGAGGCGGCCATTTCTTCAACTTCTCGCGGTGAAATGACGTATCAGGCGGAGAACACAATAGCGGGTTACGATAATGCTATTGTGTTCTCCGCCTGCCACGTCATTTCACCGCGAGTAGTTGAAGAAATGGCCGCCTCCTATGGGCATTGAAAGCAGACGACAGTGGTCCATAAAATATTGATTATTTTTGTAATTGGGAATATTCATGAGGAAATAAGTGACTAGCAATGATAGTAGTTATGCTCTCATCACATCCAGTAAGTCAAAAGGATAAGGGTTAATTCCCCTTTAACTTCACGGTGACTTTATATGTATACTAGACATACCGCTACAGTTATGAACGAGTTAAGCGAGTTGCCACTAGGTTAATTTACGTAACGTCATTTGTTATGGTGTTAATGAGCCTTGGTCTAGATGCATCAGACCCAGTTTATGCTGTAATCACCGTGGTTCACATCTGTCACCCTGAATTTAATGATCATATTTTTGAAAAACAAGATTCTCCCGAAACAGGAGTTTTATTTTTGTGTTATCTATCTCGTAAATGCAGATAATTTAATAGCGCATTATGAAAGTTTTTTTGTCTTGACAACAATTAGGGCCAGGTGCGTACTGCACGATGGCGTGTGGGCATTGATTGGGGGATTGGGGGATAAGAGTGCATTAAAGCCTCTAAGCGCTGAATAACATCTTTCCCGTCTCCAGCACAAAGTTTAGATGTTTTTTTTCTCGTGAAAATGGCCTAACTTTCTTTAAACCCCAACTGTGTTGGTTTTGCTTAGATATGGAGTGGTTTTGCACGAATATGAGGTTGTTTTGTTGTTTTAGGTTTCATGATCAAAGCTGCGCCTCGTTGTTAACCTTTGTTTTCTCGCGGGTGGGAGATTTCTATACATAGCGCTCGGAAGGATCCCTTTAAATTGGACTTCCACACGATGTCAAGCTTCTAATGATTGAAAGACAGATATTCTAGGTCAACAAACACAATTTTGTATACAAAAAGTATGATTGTGGGTTCTTATAATTGGCTTTGAAATTATAATGACAAAAAATTCGCGAGCGAGCTTGTTCTATCCCACAATGCACCAATTTGTGACGTGCGACCCTCACTATGCGCCTATCTATGTTTTTACACTGCAGCGAATGTGTTCTTTTGATCGGACCAATACAATGCTCAATCATGAATAGTTAGTCCACGATGCGCCACTCAACCGTGCCTTTGAGCATTACTGCATTGTTGAACCGTTTGAAAATACTTGCCTGCCCGAAATTGTAACACGATTGGCTTTCATTGGAATTTGAATAGACACAAAGTCCTGTAAACGTGGTTATTGAATTTGCTGGCTCTGCATGACCGGCTATTATGAATGACACATGCAGTGATCACAATGCAGTGGCACCGGATTCAAGCCTACTCAAGAAATTGAGCAAAGTGAGGGTGCTACGTAAGGGTCTCATGATTGTGTGCAGTAAATTTAATTATTTCCTCAAGAGTTATTGACCGTTTAGAAAAATCTCTTAGAAATCAACCAAAGAGTAAAATCCTGAAAATATTCAAGCACATCCCTAGATTTATTTCCAATATACTGTATTTTGTTTTAACTCGTCCGGAATTCTCCTTTAAGTCTTATTCCAATCTATTTTGACCACGATCATGCCATTGCTCGGTTATTAAGGCTACCACGTCGTCGCCGTCTTAAGCCTCCACGATGTGCTTTCGACTTTCGTCAAGAAGTAAAAAGCAAAGTTAAACCGACTTATTCGGATTTCTTTCGTCTGCCGCTGGGCTCACGTTCCACCCAATTAGGGGAAACTAGATTTTGTTGATAGGGAAACGCAATTCGCACATGCAGGACCAGTTGGAATGAATCAGTGGGCCATATGGCAGATGTCTCAAAAACAAGCTACTCATTTTACTAAGCTTTTTCTATTAGTATCGATAATTCTTTATTCAACGATGACAAAACAAATAAATCTAGGTTGCTCTTTAGTTGGCGGAAAGTGACCAAAAGAGTGGAAAGATAAATATTCACATTTCTAGGGACAAACACGTAGTGTGATGAATTGAGACATACTTTTCACAAATACACGTCGCTTCGAAAACAGAGCAAGTGTTTTTGTTTGTTTGCCAATCGCATAAGAAGATAACGTTCATGTTATTATTATCATTCCGATTATAAACATCCATATTTTTTTCCGGGACTACTTTATAATTTTTCATCAAAATCATTATTTCAAAGAAAACGGGTTATACAATTTTGTATGTACCAATCTCAATTATAGGGGCACTACAGTGCGTGTCAAAAAAAAGGTAATCATCGAAGTTCAAAGGTCAATTATTTCAAAACTAGATATGTTCACACCTTAAATGAGATATGGATGTAAAGAGTAACTCCTTAGCTTTAATTTGATACCTTTTTTCTGAATCAACAATGTCACGCATCGCTGAGTTCTTTGCCGTTGAATATGACAGATGATTGGTGCTAAAACATCCACTTCGTGTCGATTGCGGCCCTGCAAATCATCCAGAACCTTGTTCTTTAAATATCCAAACATTAAGAGGTCAACACAAATTAATTAGATGACCTTGGTGGCCATTCCATCTCATTTGTTATCGCAATGACCCTTTCCCCACTGACAGAGCTCCCCTAGTCCATCTGTGGCAGCGACACGGTGATGGGTTTGGGCACTGTCCTGAATCTGTCTAAATACTCCTCGCACCTGTTGTCTAATGTGTTCCTCCAACTGAGGTATCATCTAAATGTACATGTTACCAGTTAATGTTTATTTCTTTGAAGAAAAATGGCCCAATCACTTGACCTTCCTCAAAGTTTCTAATCCAAGTTGTCCATTTTTAACGAATGATATCAACATAAGAATTTAATTCTGGTGGATGGCAGGCCAGCGCATATTCATGTTCAAGTAAAATGTACATAATCATGCATGATATCGGTGAATGTATTCAGCTAAACAATTCATTAACTCGCATACCCAACACAAATTGTTCAAATCAATGTTTTCATTAAAGTGTGGCACCATTATTGTACTTTCAAGCTTTCATTCATTAGCCCAAACTTGCAAAAAGTGTGTTTTCGACGTGTCACCTTCAACAACAGATAACTCATCGATGCGTGTTATTACTGATTCCGGAAAAGTATCATATTAAAGCTGAATAACTACTCTTTACATCTATGTCTGGTTGAAATTATGAGAATGTATCATTTTGAAATTATTGACCTTTGAACTTCGATTACCTTTTTTTAAAACACCCTGTATATCACAGTTCATAAGTTATCAGCACATTAAACTGAATCACTTTCACTGTTGGGGCACGCTACAAAAGTCCTATCTTGCACCCATAGGAAACGTGTCTTGTTGACATGGCCGGCTGTAGCAACCACTCTGAATGCATTTCCATTCCCAAACTTAACAATATCAAACCACATACCATATAATTAACGAAACTGCCAACATTTATTTATCACGGAACATATATGTTCAAACAAAGCATTTTCCATCTTTTTCACGATCCCTTTCGCGAGTTTTTTCTTCCATAGAAACTACATGTAAACAACAATTGTGACGTCAATTCCGTATGTTTCACTTTTTGTTGCGCTCTTTCTGCACGGTGGTGACGTCACTTCCGTACGGTGGTGACGTCACTTCCGTATGTTACTAGTATCACTTTTTGTTGCGCCTTTTGCCTTTTGCGCACGGTTGTGCATGTTGGTTACAATTTATAAATTGTCATGTGACATGATGTATCCATCACGTTTCTGAATTTACCGGAGCCGTTTTATAAAGTTGATTAATTGGCTTGCTGGAGGAACTCGGGATCTCAATGAAGTTGTCGTCAGATACTTAACCCGTTCCCTCCGAGATTCTAAATACCCATATAGTTTGTACATAGCTCATCCGGTTCTCGTAGGAAAGGGGTTACCTGTAAAGTCGAGAGGAAAAAGAAACTTCCATTTTGTGCATTTCCCAAAAACATGGCTTACACAAACAGGGCTTAGAAAAAAAAAGACTGAGAAAAGAACACGAGATTATTTCTAATACATTATATAGTGGACTTAAAGGGATAGTTGAGTTTTGGTAGAGAGGGCGCTAGACTACTTTGTTTGTTTGTGAGGTAATGAAAAACTGAGTGTAAAATTTGAAAGAGCATAATATTTAAATAATAAAATCATCTTTGTTTGATCAAAATCGGTTCAGAGACGGCTGAAATATCCATAAATATAACAATTTGTAATAAACCTGGGGCCCCAGGTTTATTAGAGAATTTTGAACCAGCCGTTAAAAATTCAAAAAAATGCTTCCTCTTTTCAAAAAGTTACAAAATAGGTATTTAAATAGTTGTTGGTTATTTCTCTATCTAATCACTATTTCAACAAAGCATCACATACACAATATTTTAATCAAAATGGTTGAAACCGATGAGTGTTTAGAGAGCGCCCTCTTAGGTTTTAACGGCTCTTTTTGAATGATAACATGATCTTTACTACGTCATTTGTAATTTTGTGTTCCTTTCTAGTTATAACTATTAGTTTGTAATGTAATGATGCAGGTTTTGGTTACTAAAATTCAATTTCACCAAAACTGTACTCTCCTTACCAGAACTCAACTATCCCTTTAATCCAAGCAAACGGATGTGTACGTATTATATAACGTCGTTGTTTTAACCTTTATAGGAAATAACGACTAGCTGAATAATAAACTATTGTGATATGATTAATAACAAAATAATATCGCATATTCGTATCTTCGAACAAAATTGTTAATTGCAATGCAAATCGATAGGGAACAAGAGGTGATTTCATCATGGGGATTACCTTTCTTGAGAAGAGCAGATGGTTGCCTCATATCTTACCGCCAAAGAACAAGTAAGGTTTTATTTTAAAAAGAAAAATCAGTGGAAATCCTCCATCAGCTGTTTGTGAAGATAAATGGAATTACTTGTACGTTTCAATATAATAAAAAAAACGTTTGTTTTAATAAATAGAATAAAAAACATTTGTTCCAAGGGGAATGCCATTGTTATATCCCAGTCGATAATGTGTCGGGATTTATTTTCTTCATATTGTGGTTCAATCTTTACATTTTCTTAACATTTAAAGTACTCATCCATTTCTAACTGGGTCATGATGCACCTTGTGAATTAGAAAGCCAGGTGTGTATTGATTAAAATATCCGTTTGAACAAGCTTTTTAAGATAATATTCATGACAAAAAGAAGAAAAACATATTATCGGGAAATTGCGCGAGGGATTGATAGTTTGATATATAAAGCAGATTGTTTTGATTAGACGAATTTGAGATTCGTTTACCTTTGCCCAGAATAATGTAATAATGCATAAAACATGATTGTCCCTTTTGTTTGATTCACCTTTTATTATGTAACAACTTGACGTTTTAAAGGGAATACAAGAAAATAGGAAAACGTACATGTTTGTTATTTCTTGAAATGTACTCTTTTACTTCCATTCATTCATTCCCACTAAAAATGTTTCTAAAGACGCTCTATAAAATAATAGAGGCATTATGCCTATCTATATTATCACTCTTTAGAATAAGCATTGGCGTTATTGCCCGTTTCATGCATTATTTTCCAAAATATAAACCGGTTAAAGGCACATGAGGATGAAAATACTACTAATTCAACAACAACACCTACTACCACTAAATCTTCTTCTACTACTACTACTACTACTACTACTACTACTACTACTACTACTACTACTACTACTACTACTACTACTACTACTACTACTACTTCTTCTTCTACCGCACTTGATACGAGAGAATATGATTTGCTTAGTCACGAATTTCTTTAAAGGTGCACCTGTATATAGTGTCAGATATTGCCCAAAATGACATTTGAGACTTCAATCCTGTACCAAAATCATTGTAAGATGTGTCCGAATGATGTGTGAAAGTTTCATTGAAAAAGAACACTGCTTTCCAGGTTAAAAAAGCGAAAATATGCCTCAGCTTTTACAACGAATTACTGTATGACGTCTATGAGGTTTATGACCGTTCATTAACGCTCTTGAGCTGAATGATAGATATCGTCATATATACTAAATGGGCATTTGAAACAAATCTAACCCTATTTTAATTTTCTCACGGTAGAAGAGAAACGAGAAAGCTCCAAGTAATTTTCGTGGAGTTAGACACTTTACAGGCATCCCTTTAATACAGTGAACCCTGACTACAATCTGTTACAACAAATTATCGAATTTTGTGATTCGTTCTACACAAATTGATAATCGCGTCCATTTTCCCACTGATACCTATATTCTGATAAAAAAAAAAATGCATAAATCTTCCGCTTAGTATTTCAGGAATGGATACTTTCGATCGTCTTTAAAACAGTATATAACCTTCATTTCTGTAAGAAAGACTGCATTCCGTGCTTCGTATCGCAAAGCGGTAATTACATTATGTGCATCGGATGACCATCATGGTCGTCAATATTGATGAAATTAGTGCGGCGTGCCGCTGTCATTTGTACTTAAATAGATTACACCGATGTCCCCGTTACTTTAATATACTTTGATTATCCAGTTGAAACCTATAACGTGCGTTTAAATATACATTTCAAGCCCATAATTGGCGTTTTGAAACGTGCTCCAGTTCAATATTTGTTCAAGTTAAAAAGTAAGCCTGGCACAAGTTTAAATACGATGATTTCTGGTTGGACAAGCGTAAGTAAACGCAACCCTTGATTAATTGTATCCCGTTACAAAAGTATCGAGTTATGATTTACTCTTACATCTTAATTGTGCCGACATAATGACATGCTTCGAATTCTAATGCGAATACGCGTACACGCTGTATTTTTTTCTTCTTTTTTTTCCCCTTCTTTTTTTTCCCCTTCTTTTTTTTACTCATATATTATTTTGGATGGAAATTAATCTCGGAAAAGGAGGTGTTAGCGTGATGTTTCTTTTAAACCAATGCTTCCCGGAAGCTATGTATACGCCATACATTTTGTGAGGGTAATTTTTCACTTGTGAATCGCAAAATTAAAAACACGCTAAAATATGCAAAGCAATACACGTATGTGTATTACAGGCACTACTGCACTAGCATCTCTCTCAAGACAGTCATGAATGCATGTTGGTAATACAGCCGAACGCGAATTTAACAAATCGCGAAATTGTCTTAAAGTCCCGATTCGCGAAAATGAATGTAGGCGAAATATATGGCGTATACAGTATGTGATATGTATTAAAAGGATCTAGCCTGTAACGTTGTCCAAATATAACAAACAATAATTTGATATCTAGTTGTTTTCTCATATCGTGTTTTATCCGTTTTACCAATAGAAGCATGGAAAGGTTCATTTTTTTCTTCAAATTTCCCTTTCGTTAAAACGATATTTACGATTGTAGTGCTCGGAGTTTTAATCATCCACTGGAAAGTTATAACTGTGAACAAAGCCAGTGTAATCAGCGAATATCACTTTGCATTGTTCGCTCTTTTAACGTGAAATGTTCACACATTACTTAGTGGACATATCAGAACACAATGATGCACATTTTACTAACCATTCATCAATGTTTGCACATGTCAAGAAAATTACTAGATCCCTTTAATTATTCCTAGATAATTACATGTACATGCTTTCACTTGAAATGCCAATTGGTGTATACGCTGTACCTATTTTTGCTCGTAAAATTATTTGGTGGAAATTTGACACGGAAAAGGAGGTGTTAGCGTAATGTTTCCTTAAACCAATCTTTCCAGGAAGATATTTGATATGTATTAAAGGTATGGTGACAAGAACTCTGCCTCAAAATTGTGTTTTACTGTATCTAAGGTAGATTTTCATGAAGATTACTAATAAAAACATATTTTCCACGTGGGAAAACCCGGTAAAATAAAAAAATCAACTTGAAAATTCACTTTCGGAACCCCCGTAAAAAAAATGAGTCCGGGCGGAAAAAAAATGACGTCATCTTTGTGACGTCACATGCAGGCAATCGCAGTTTAGCTCGGTCATAGACGTACATGCTGTGTGCGATACTCACGTTGACAGAGAGATATTATTTCCATTTGTTTCAATATTTGCAAACATTTGTTTAAGTTTATATCATGGACGATATACACTCAGAGGTGTAGCTGCAGTGGCGTAGCTACGGGGGGGCACGGGGGGGCACGTGCCCCCCCAATAATTTTGAAAAAACAATAGAAAACATAAGGGGCCATTTTTTGAAAAAACAAAGAAATACATAAGGTGTGCCCCCCCAATAATTTTCGTGCCCCCCCAATCAGTCCGACCACGCTACGCCACTGTGTAGCTGCATCCTGATACAATTCATTTTTTAGCAATTCTTAGGCATTTTCAGTTAAGCCTCAATTTATAAGCAAAAACGAGTTTGTTTTTCTAGCAAGTCATAGGCTCTGCATGTAAATCATGCACGTTCCTCCTTGTTGCGGTCTGCTTGTGAAGTCATGATCCGGGTTGCACGTGCGCACTTTCCCGCTCTGCTATAAATAACTTTTTTAGGAGCATGGAACGCCGATGCGAAATAAAGCAAAAAAGTTACATGAAATTTACCCTTTTTGCCCAACTTAAGGATTTCTTTGAAAAAAAGAGTGTGGTATATCAATAAAGGCACATATTAAAAGCTATAAACCTGAATCAAAGCCGGGATTTCCCCCCTCCTTTAAGTCTATGCCTGGGCATTGCACTGTATTATTGGGGAGAACTGATGAGTATAATATGGAAGTTAATGTCTGGTTCATTGCTTGGAACTGTATAGCAGTGCTTTACTAGGCGTCATCGATTTTGGCAACATTGTCGGATGACAAATTGCAGAATTGAACGCTTTTGAGGTGAAATGTCGCTAATCGTCTCGTCTGGATGACAGGAACGCCTGGTGGAAACAGCTATCACATGATCGGCCGCATGCAGCCTCTGGTATACTAGACCGAATTACAGTCAAACCTGTTTAAGTGGCCACCTGTCTATAGCAGCAACATGCCCTAGTGGCCAACAAAAGTGATTCCATGCAGTGGAAAACAATGTTATGGAACCTGTCCACTTTTCTTGATTCCTTTATTGGTGATCACTGTACACAGGTTTGACCGCATGCACCAGTCTCTATGATTATGGTAAATGCGTGTAAATTATGTTTTCTTAAGTATAGGAAAATGTCATACATATAACCAAAATACGTTCCCATTTAGCAGTGGTTATTTCTGACTGTTTGTAAACATGTTAGTCTCTATCTCACCAGTCGTTTCTTACATCCAGACGTGAGGCCATGTCGAAAGGCTTGGCATGAACGGAGTGGGAGTATACGATGCCTTATATTAAAGATTGTCTTGCGTGGGCATGTAGAGGGCATTGTTTGAAATGCTACACCGCGATTCGCCATTTTAAACTAGGCTAGTTTGTGCGCACCGCATAACACCGAGTCAACGTCTATTTCGCACCGAGTGCAATGCGATCGCAACTCCGCAAGATACTACTTATAATAGTCCAGCACCTTTATTGCGCCATCAATCTAGAAATTCTATTCCGAGGCGCATTATATTATATTTACGGTATATTAAGATGGCACCGCGCGTCTGGTTTACGACTCCGAACCACCTTTAACAAATCTGAAGAACATAATGCGACGTGACGCGTGAAATATTGACTGCCCGTATCCAGGTACAGGTGCATCTGGCTTTGATTGAGCCGCATTCACCCCGGGGTTATTGGGTCGAGTCATTACAAAGATTACTCTTGTCACTGCGTGGATTTGTCATCGCCGTTATATTGACAGCAAGAGAATTGCACGCTAAAAATCTGAAAAAGGGACCAACGAATTGATGATAATAATATTAATTTTGGGGTAACTCCCACGATATGAAATTTATGATACTAACTAATGATAAAAGTGATTTAATTTTTAGTTCTGTTAACCCAGAGTAACCGTCTGAGTGCCCTTTCGCTTTTCTCCCAGAAGGCTATGCGTCTATCATTATTTGTGACCATGTCTGGCGAAATTAGGCTATTGTCGCCAAAAATCTCAATTCAGATTTCTATACTAATTTGAATAACTCAGGATTAGCTTTCACTCGATTTACAAATTATGAAAAGTTGTCACAGTATTTGGTATATTTTTGGTCACCTTATTTTTTCTTAACATGTGAAAACGAATTGATATTTTCACTTTAAAAGCCAATTTCTGCAGAACAGGGAGTTGCCAACAAGAGGCCGATTTGACATGGCCGGTCTCATTTATCAATTTTAACTATTTACGAATTGTACGAAATTAAATTAAGCGTTAATTAGCGGAGTATTCCTTTATCTAAATTTTGACCATAATTTATATCACAGATTTCATTTTATTTCTTACAATTCTGTTATAATGTTGACATTATTATGTGATACTTGTTCATTGAAAAGGAAATTGCAATTACAGAATTTACAACACTTGTATATTAACGCATGTAGACGTAAAAGGAAACTTAAAGGAAATATAGATTTCAAAATCCTCAAGATGGTGTTTTGAAGTGTTTTTAAATGTTGATGTACGTTTTGGAGCTTTGAATTTGAAGGAAATAATGAATCTGAATCTGACAAAAAAACATTGCACATCCGAGTACAAGTTTGCACTTATTTCTAACTTATCTCTATGGTGAAAAATGTAGGTCAAAACCCCTCGGGTAATACGACTTTTAACGCTTAATGTGATTTCTTACAACTTTTATATAATGTCGTCGAATGAAAAAGTAAAGGGCGCGAAGTCAATTTTGTGCTTCGGAGATGATAATGTTAAAACTTTAAATAATTTGGAACCCTGTAGAAACCAAATGTAGCTCTCTTTAAAGAGTATTTCAAAAATTAATCAGAACTATCATATCATCTGTAAATGTTGCTTCAAATAGAGGAAGCTCCGATTAACAAGATGCTATGCATAATTTAATTTAGCCCAAAACTGACTTAACGCCCTTATCACTCCCACCTGACGATGTTCACGTTTAAACATTTTTAGTTTTTAATTAGACATGAAAATGTAATCTACAGAATTTACCATACTGGTATTTTGCCGCCTGCAGGCGTAAGTGGAAACTAATGAGAATATCTAAACCGAACACAAAAAGTAACTTCACCCCTAAGCAATTGCCCATTATTTCATAACCAAGAATCGTTTCAAGATTTCGTCTTGCCAATATATCCATATGGTAGTTAGGAAAACAATGTGTACAAATAAAACGTAACCATTAATCCATGGTTGAGTGAGCACACATTACAGAAAAAATAGTCATATTTCAAAATTCGCAAAAGTATTATCATCATTACAAATTATTGCGAGTTGGAAAATTTAAAAATGCACTGTTTTACAATTGCAATTAATGCATTTTACCACATGTGCCATCAAAAAATCAAAATGAATGGATTATCAATCGGCATTGTTTCATAAACCATGATCAATGCATTCCGCCACATGTGCGGATTCACAACAATGTACAGCCACGCGCAATACCTTGTGACTTTTGAATTGGGCCATTTTTAGCTCATCCGGCCCGAAGGGCATGATGAGCTTATGCCATGCCGTGGCGTTCGGCGTCCGTCCGTCCGTCCGTCCTTCCGTCCGTCCGTCCACAGTTTTCAAAATGCTTCTTCTTCGTTATTTTTCAACCGATTTTGATTCTGATTGTTTCATAAGATAGGGCTAGGAGGGGGATTTAAAACTTCTACACAGAATCGTGAAATTCATTATCTATGGTAATTTATGCAAATTTATTCGAAATCACAAAAAATGCTTCTTCTCCTTCATTTCTCGACCGATTTTGATTTGGTTTGCTTTATCTGGTAGAGCTAACTTTGGTACACTAAACTTCTACACAGAATTTTGAAATTTTTCTCCATTCATTAATTATGGTAATTTTTAATTTTTGTATTTTTGTATTTTTGTATTTATTTATTTATTTTATTATTATTTTTTTTTAAATTTATTTATTTTTTGTTTTGTTGTTGTTTTGTTTTGTTTTTTATTGTTTTTTTTAATTAATTTTTTTATTAATTAATTAATTAATTTATTTATTTTTATTTATTTTTTTATTTTTTTTTTTCCCCCATGTCCCTTCCGGGGCATCAAATTTATATTTGTTCACTATAATTTTTTATTTTTTTATTTTTATGTCCCTTCCAGGGCATCAAATTTTTTTTTTTGACCAGTTGAAAAGTGTACCACATGAAATTTGCGATATTTGATGTTGCGAGATGGCGGATGAGCGCTACGTCATTGACGTTCTGGTTTCTTTAATCTGTGCTCATTCAGCCATAAAGCAATGAATATCTATGATTTACACACATACTTTACAAGACCATTGTACCAATATTATGGCAAGATGACATCTTGAAACAATTATTGGTTATGAAATTATGGGCAATTGCTTAGGGGTGAAGTTACTTTTTGTGTTCGGTTTATTTCAACATTCTCAAGATAGGGTCTGAAGTGTTCTTGAAGAATTGAACTAAATTCTTATGTACATTTATTTTGGAAGGAATTTTTTCATCGGAATAACTGGGTCAATTATCAAACCTGCTTCAAGAAATTTACTAAGTGTAATATTTGAAAAAAGCACAGGATATTAATCACAAATCTGATCAAAATCGGTTTAGATACAGTTGAAATATTCATAGATGCAATAATTTGAATATAATGTGTGTCCCACATTTTATTCACTTATGAAACTATGATTTTTGTTAACCTACATATCTCCAAAAATGTAGCAAAGTGAATTTTGAATTGTTTCTGATATTCTCTTTTGAATCATTATTTGAAGAAAACAAAATCAATTATTTTGAATGGTTGATATTTCCAGGTGTCTGAAAGGTACATTTTACGTTAATAACTGTTATTTGAAAATAGCCTTCAACATTGCCGTTATGATATCTTTCTACCATTCAAGCATGGTTAAAGTATAAATACATATTCGCTTCTTACCAGTTTACCAGGGCTGTACTATTCTTAATTGTCAATGAGAACTACATTTGCCTTCGATATTATTAACTTGATTTTAAAGGGATAGTACAGTTTTGGTCTGAATGTTATCAAACTGAATGTTAGTTATCAAAACCTGCACCTTATCTTACACACTATAATAGTTATAACTCCACCGTCCATGCTCGAAAGCGGTATACAAAAGTACACACGACTAAGTAAAAATCCTGTTTTCATTTAAAAAGAGCCGTTAAAACACAAGAGGGCGCTCTCTGAAAACGCATTGGTTCCAACCATTTCTTATACAAAATTGTGCATGTGATGTCTTGTTAAAATAATGATTAAATAGTGAGATCATCAACATCATCATCAACGATCGGATATATTTATTGATATTTCAGATGTTTCTGAAGCGATTTTGATCAAATAATGTCTGTCATTAGAATTGTATGCTCTTTCGAATGTGACCCTCAGTTTTGTATTACCTCGCAAATTTTGAAGCGTCCTCTATACAAAAACTGAACTACCCCTTTAATAAGTAATCAATTTACTATATGTTCCCCAAGAGGGTGATATGTGAGACTTCAATCATGTACCAATACCATTGGAAGATTCTTGACAATGATATGTAAAATGTTTATAGAGAAGGAATAATGTTACCTATTGAAAAAAAAGGGAAAATAGCGATGTCTGATTTTATCAAGATTGTTCGCGCAAAGTATCCGAATTCGGATACTATGGAGGATTTAGTCTTCAAATTCGGATACACTTAACTATGGTCGAAAGTGTCTACAGACGCTTTAGAAATTCAATCTTTGATATCTCCACAATTAGGGTGGCATTTGAAAAAATCCAAACCCATTTATTTATGTTACCATAAGCCATGCAACAAGGTACAAGAGAAGTATGAAGGCTCCAAGTGATTTTGGTTAAATTTTCACGAAAAGTTAATGGATCACTTTATAATATTTTGAAAATATTTCTCCTTTTTTGTTTGAGCATGTTTGTTTATTGCTATGATGTAGTTTGTAGTTTAAATCATATGATTTGATATGTTTGTATTAAACACTCAACGTCATACGAAGTTGTACACACAAATGTTTCAAGAATTGAACTGTTTATTACAATTTTAGAAAACGATTCAACAAGACAAAATATGAGTGGAACTGTCGAGTGTTTTGCATTTCCAACAATGTTATATATATCATTAAAAGTATTTGCATTAGTATGAACGTCGTTAACATTTGACAACAACTCTAGGCTATTTAGTATGGGGCCTTGCAAAGGTAAACAAATGCCAAAAATCCAAATAAAATTTGGATAGAGCTCACCTCACCCCACCCACACACCCCCCTATCCAAACTGTTTTTTGTTTGGAAATCCATCTCCGACATGGACAGAGAACTCAAATCATATGACTTTTTAAAAGTCATTATATGATTTAGGACGAGTAAAGAGCAGTTTTTGACACTAAATCTGTATTTATTTATTTATTTATTTATTTATTTATTTATTTATTTATTTTTTTTTGGGGGGGGGGGGGTTCAATTTTGTTTTGTATCCAAATGGCCCTGGACCCACTCACCCACTTCCAAATCGTATTTGGATGTTTGGAATTTGTTTAACTTTTCAAGGCCCCGTACCTTGCAATACTTGCAATCACTTGACATTTCGTAAGTTCTTTTAATTGTAACACCGCCTTGTTGTCTTGTCGCCGAGTATATGTAAGTAAGTCATCTTTATATAAACATTATCAACTGGATGACTTCTATAGCTCAATTTATTTTCCCCCTTTTAAAAGTTTTTTCCCTGAACATTTGATTGAAGTAGACTTGTGGCTAAATAGGGCTATTGCGATACAGTGGCGCTCACATTATCATGCATGCTTTACTTTCCGTATTTAGTCCGTGTATAAACGCGTGTAAACTCGAAAAGTGCCATACTCTCACAATTCTCGTGCAAACTCTTTGTAATTGCTACTCATCGAAGACGAAGATGTGGCACATAAGTTACTTTAAATGATAAAACAAAGCTGATATAGTTGTATAGTAAAAGGTGTATCACCCGATGAAGCTAATGTCCATAGAATGTCGACATCAGTTGATTCGTTTAGTGACTTGCCTTATTCCAAACGTCTCCGGCGAAACATAAGTAAATGATGATTGGAAATATAAGCAGTGGAATTTTGCACAAGTGCAGAAGGAATGCAAGCCCCTCAAAAACTTACCGCCCACGTATGTAATGTTTAATATGTGGAAAACAATAAGCAAACTTTACCAAGAAAAGACCTTTCATATGTGAACATTAAATAGAAAAGAAAAGGACGCGACATAAAAAAAAAAGAATTAAACAAAGAACGGATTCATTTACAAATAACCCAATACAAATACTAATTCGTTCAGAACTCGCCAACCACGTCACTTCCTACATGCGTAATACGTTTAAAACTTGATACTTTCGTTTTTGCTTTAACCTTAGGGGTATTTCGCAACAAGAAACCCACCGCCGAATGAAAATTCTTTAAAGCAATGTATGTTTTTATTTTCTTGCTCCTTTTATTTATTTTTTCTCAAATTGATTTTTTTATTAATTTACTTTCATCTGGACGAAGAAATTACAAAGCCTTTTCGGGATGAAATGTACACCCGCCAGCCCGGTGTTGTTTCCGTACGCACCTGCTCTGTTTTGCATGTGTTCGAAGCCATTAAAGGGAGCGTATCTCATTTAAGGCATTAACAAATTCAGTAAAAAAAAACACAACAATATATCCATGTATTTCCAATGTCCATATATAATGAGGCTGTAACAGAGACAC
This sequence comes from Echinarachnius parma, assembly GCA_037951105.1. Classification (NCBI taxonomy): domain Eukaryota; kingdom Metazoa; phylum Echinodermata; class Echinoidea; order Clypeasteroida; family Echinarachniidae; genus Echinarachnius; species Echinarachnius parma. Next base: position 131,869 of record JBAMJV010005294.1, on the reverse strand, counting down.
GCCAACTTGAAATCCATGGCACTCTTTGAAAACCCCTACAATGTTCTACAAACAAACCTTCGTAATCACACAAATTACAAAATATGTCATATCTAATTATTAGATATGACATTGGTGATATGTATATTAGACTACTATACATATCACCAATGTCTGTCGCATCTCAATCCATATTGCGCTCTAAATCTCTATGAAGGGACAATTGTTCGATGGGTCACAATCTCGCATATGTTTGTACGCACTGTGAGCGACATTTATTCATGCGATGATACGCTCATCAAAAAGCGATTATTGTATACATGGTATACATGATCCTATAGATGCGCGCACGCACCACCCACGCTGTTAAAAGGTTATTTTTTGTAGGGATTATTTTATAGGTTCAAACATCTTGAAAAAGCAAGCGATATCTAAAAATAGATATACGAGCTATTTATAGACTGTAATTAAAGATATATTTTGTCTTACGCACGAAACGTCTTAAAGTTGTAAAGGAGTGTTTTAATAGATGTTTGATTTTATAATTGCCTATTTAATTTAATTAATACCTATTAACTTCCATTTATGTTTATGGTCTACTCTCTAAATTGGATATTTCTGAGGCATCTTCAAGGAGTTTTGTTTTGCCAATGAAAACACTTTAAATTAAATCATTAGGTGTAAGTTTTCTTCTGTTAAGTAATTATTTAAATACGATTTAAATCAATTAAAACGATTCATTTCATTCAAGTCACACTAAATAAATCACCCTTTAAAAACCGAAACTTGCTTGTAAATATACACGAATAATAACTTGTTCAATTCGATCATTTAGAAATTAGTAAACATATTATAAAACTCTTTTTATGAACAATTTATACAATCATATATCAACATTGAGTCTTCTTAAGGACAGTATAATCTATTTCCCCCAATGATTCATATTTCTCTTTGAAAAATGCGTCCTAGTATCCGTTTGAACCTATCTAAACCAATCATAAATCAAATGATGAATAAACAAGGATTTAAATTGTTTGTTCTGAAAACTGTTTTGCAAATACAGCTGTTTCGTCAAGGTTTCTCTATGTTGTTTCGCAAGCAGTTCCATCTCCTAATACTGGGATATACTCGTTTAAAGGCAAGGTTGTTATAACTTGTTATTTAACGAAATAAAAAATCAATTTGAATTCCCGGATTTACCATAATCGTTCTGGAGCACCGCCAACCTGATTTTCCATAACCTTGTAGGCATGGTATTAAAGGGATCTAGTAACTGTTTGACATGTGCAAAAAGTGATGAATGGTTGATGCAATGTATATTGTTGTTATCTCATATGTCCACAGGGTATTGTGTGAAAATTTCAAGTCAAATGGACATTGTATGGCCAAGTAATGAGCGAAAATGCAAAGTGATATTCAGTAACTCACTGCACTCACTTTACTTCAATCATACATATCTTTGTAACGAAAAGGAAATTTGAAAAACCGAAACCTGTCCCATGATTTCATTGTTAATACGAATACAACAAGGTATCCGCTAGAATTACAATTTTATTTTGAGGATTTGGACAATGTTACTAATTCCCTTTAAGCAACGGAGTAAGAGACGAGGGATCGCAAGAACATTTTGGTTAAGGTGGTTCAGATTCGTAAATCAGACGCGCGGGGCCATCTTGCGAACGCCCTGCGCACGGTGCGAAATATACACTGTTATGCAGTTATGACTAGTTCGCACGAACTAGACTACGAATGTTCGCACCGCCCCTCTGCATCCCAGGCCCACGCATGAAATGTGTTTGTAAAGAAAAGGAGGATTGCGCATGGTGCGACATACACATTGGCTCAGGGCTTTGTAGTCCGCATAAATTAGCCTAGCTACGAATGTTCGCACTGCCCCTCTGCATCCCCACGCATGACATGTGTTTGTAAAGACAAGGAGGATTGCGCATCGTGCGAAATACACATTGGCTCAGGGCTTTGTGGTCCGCACAAATTAGCCTAGCTACGAATGTTCGCACCGCCCCTCTGCATACCCATGCATGACATGTGTTGTTAAAGACGAGGAGGATATTATGGGATAAACGATCCTCGATCAGCTCCCCTGAAAATGTTGTTTTTGCTCGTACGCTAATGTTTTTAGTAATCTTATTGTCATTATGAATAGGCGTGATTACATGCAATATCGATTTACAATTCGAAGAATGCTATGAATATAAAATGTAATTAAGATTCGTCTTTTTAATAATTGTTTTGATAGTTTGGAAAACGGAAATGTCACAGGATTTGAGCTCTATAATTTAACCAAAAAAATAACGACATGCACGCGCGAACTCACGCTCGCACGCACACACACACACACACACCCACACACACACACACACACACACACACACACAAAACAATATTGGGTGTTGGATTTAAAGAAAAATATTCTCACTGTTGGAAAAAAAATTCGGATATGGTGGCTGATTTTTGTCGGATGTGGTCGTTTAATAATATACACGCCATATTTTCTGATCTATCGATAGTAGATGTCAAATTTGTATTAAAAACACACACATCTATACAAATCGAAAAGTTGTAGATTACTAGATTAGTCCATTAATAATTATTTATGAGATAACCCTTCAATTAATGACCAAGAGATGTTTGTATTCACTCAGCATGCTCAGTGAATTCCACTGTGATCGTGGTGATTGAAAGAAAAGACAAGTAAGGGTCTAACTGTTTTTTTTTCTCGCTTAAACTCGTATGTTATCATTGAAAACTAGTTATTATTCTGCCATGTCTGCCACGTTTAAATAAAATGGTAAAAAGAAAATGACACATTGATGTTAACTTACGACACTGCTGCATTCGATAAGCAGCCGTTAACAAAAGAGCCGGGGTGCTATTTAGACGCCCAATCATCCCTAGTGAAGAGAGTGTACATAAGTGTTTTTCTAGGATTACAGTTATGCTTGAGTACTGGTCGAGGTTTGTAAAATTGCAAATAAGTACAGCCTTGAAGATGAAGAAATATTATTGAAATACCCGATGAAAGAAGTTTAGTGGCATAATTCGGTTTAAAAATTAGTCAAACTCGAAAATAAAAGTAAGATTAAAATGAAGTGGAACACTGCCGTCTATCCCTTACCAAGCTGGACTAGCCCGGTCGATTCCGCCGGCTCACTGCATGTTTTAATGCGTCTACCGGCCGCGGCCGTATCATGTGTAATCCAATGGTGACGCCTGAGCGTCGCCTGTCCTCGCGACAAGGACAAAGTAATTTTTAAAATCATAATTTCACAAGAATGCGTGCACTTGGAGGAAGTAATTCTTGTTTAGATGTCCTTAATAAATTTACTCCCACATGAATTCAAAATCAAGCGAAAACCTCAACTAATTTTCAGAAAGAACCAATTCTCAGGTATAACTTTAGTTACATTTACTAGGGAAAATCATAATCAATTTAAAAGTCACATCGGTATGTATGAGCCAATGTGTACGATGTAATATAAAATTCCATATTAATGATAGCGCGAATAAAAGCCAACACCCGCAGTTTTTATTCGGAATAATTTTTATAGTGATATTTCAACTTTTTTTTTGTTTTTAATAAAACAAACAGTGTTTTTTTATTTGATGTGTTGTTTAAATTCATCAACTTAAGTTTTCCTCATCTTCGCCAAAATAATTATTTTCGAAGCTTCATTTTAAACCAGAATATTACTCCCTCTTGAAATGATTTTTTGGAATATCAGTAACAGTCTTATCGCTGCACACATATTATTTTGCAAATAAAAGAGCTACATGATTAGTTTAGAATGGATTCACGTGATATATTACTTCCACTTCCCTGATTATAATGTATACTGTACATGATTATACGTATACATACAACTGTACCTATAATACGACAAAGAGACGCATAATCTCATTTATTAAGTATTAACACATACTGTTGATGGTAAACACATGAGAAGAAATAATGCACATATCACGTGTCAACTACACATGTGACAAAGTATGGAAATGTTCAATGACTTCCAATAAGAGATGCACAATTTGATTGCTTTTTGCTGTAGTAAATCTCCAGAAAAACAACAACGACCCTTTAGGACAATGTTATTGTCCTTCCACAAATAGATGCACATGACATTAAGTATACATTTTCGCGCGTAGGTTTTCCTATTATTATCATTCGAATTATTTGTATATTTTTCACACATGTATTTGGTATGTGGGATAAACAGGAAACAGTAGACATTGATGTTTATACAACATAGTGGCATGTATTTCTGCTTTACTTTATAATGTATCTTTTCACCTTCACCAATTCGTAGATAAAACAATAACAAGCAAACTTCCGTGTTTACAAAAACAGCCGCTTAATTTTTTTTTAAATGTTCATAATTATATATTTTGCTAGATTGGCTGATTACTCTAGTATAGTAGTGAGAAGGGAGGTTGTTATTTCCGGATTTCCCAAAATAACATGAATTAGAAAATGTTGGTTTTATCGCACTTTATTGTATTTGTCTTTGCCCTTCATTGACGAGGATTCAACGTGTAGGGATACCAACCCACGACCTAATGACAGGCGTAATGACCACCAGGACCCATATTCATAAAAGCCCGCTAGCTAGCTTAGTTCATGCCATGTCTATTTTGGATTTTCCAGGGGGTGCGTAATTTCTGAGACCAATCGTGGCCGAAACCACTGGTTGAGTCGTGGGGGGGGGGGGGGGGGGGGGGGGGCAACAAGACCAATTGTTGCCCGAGACCGATACAAAAATGGACCTGAACCGACAAAAAGTGGACCTTTCTGAATTGGGGTGGGAGGGGGGCACCCATCGCACCCCCTGGCTACGGTCCTGAGATATCTACGATTGAATGTTAAAGCGTATGTAGACGATTTTGACCATAGTCAATAGTATCCGAATCGCGATACTAAATCCTCCATGTATTCGAATTCGGATACTTCACGCGAACGATTGGGATAAACTTTAACCCATTGCTTACGGGAAACGGGTGGGCAATGACAAAGTATGGGGATTTCAGAATCTCGTACTGAACGGGTTAACAATGAGAATACGTTCGTATGAATTTGTACGTTACAGCACCGTCTATTATCACTGAGTGGTAATGTCGCATATTTGCAATAAACAATACACAGATATACGACGAAGAAGAATGAGAATAAGAATGATGAAGAAGAAGAAGAAGAAGAAGAAGAAGAAGAAGAAGAAGAAGAAGAAGAAGAAGAAGAAGAAGAAGAAGAAGAAGAAGAAGAAGAAGAAGAAGAAGAAGAAGAAGAAGAAGAAGAAGAAGAAGAAGAAGAAGAAGAAGAAGAAGAAGAAGAAGAAGAAGAAGAAGAAGAAGAAGAAGAAGAAGAAGTTAATGAAAGATAACGCGTATTATGAAGATCAAAAAAGGAGTTGGATACATTTAGAACATGGAAGATGAAAGGATAAGAACAAAATAGTGACGTTAAAGGGATAGCCCCTCTTTTGCAAGCAAAATTTCAAAAGTTGCGAGATTATTGTCTTATATGAAAGAAAATGTCATTTAATAGCATGCCTGAAAAAATTAGGGCTTGAAATCTCTTTTTCGTGGAGTTATAGAGCTAAAACTAATAAACCATCGTCCAACGGTTAATTGTGCACTATACGTATATTCACCCAGTGAGGAAGTGCGTACACGGATTCCATGGAGTACCACAACGCTATGCGTGACCCCTACGTGACCCGCGCTAGCTACGTGACCCGCGCATATATAACAATGGATGACCGAATACTTTACAAAATAACCCAACCTCGCTTAAACTGACTACATGTTATTATACATTCTTAATTTTTTAGATTTTTTTTTCGTGACATACCTTTACAAATGTCGGCTTCACAATACCTTTACAAGAATAAGTACAATATTATTGTAATATTATGCTAAATCAGTTCAACTCTTTTCTTGACCGATATATAGTTTGATGGAGGGACGCATTCGTTTTTCATTCGTAGAATCCAAATTACAGGGCTGTTCGATCTAATTTTTTGTGTATATGTTAAATTCATCCTAATCCGTCAACTGGAATCTGTTCGACGTTTTGTAAAAGAGGGACTGTCCCTTTAACAGAAGGTGAAGTGCAAAGAAATGATGTCAAATAGAGCGGAAGCGGAGGGGGATTGGTAAACTGACCGAATTGATATTATATGGTGAGGCGACTGGGCGAGATATTTTGATGTATGAACTTAATGTAGAGATAACTATCGGTTTGTTAAGGACAGATGAAACGGGAGATATACTATAGAATGTTACCCTCGGGGAAAATGCCGTCAGAAAAAGTGGCGCCGCGTACACGTGCTTACTGTTTGGGGGCGTTGGACGCTCCTTTCCGGAGTTCACAGTGTGTGTTTTTGTTTACATTTTTAAGTCGACGACATCGGTGAACCAATATCAATATGCGCAACACAAGACCAAAGAGCTTTAAAGGGTACCACCACACAAAAGTGATATTCTTATAAATGAAAGGCAACATCTTTAGAAGTACATTCCATCAACAAGTTCAGAAAAATATGTTTCAAGAAAGAAAAAATAATAATTGGAAAACGCTTCACCATTCTAAAGCATGCGTTCATGGGTCTGCATGTACGAAAACTACCTTGTCCAGAGCAAACGAATCGTCCGGGATTTTATTGTCTCCAAACGTACGCGTGAATAGTATCGGCGCACTCGCAAGTGTTTGGCGCATACGGAACCATGAAATAATGGTTCCGTAAGTGGTGGTAATTTATTGCATTGTTTATGAATTACACAACCCTTTGCAAAATGTTGGGTATCTATTATTTTGATATCACAAAACGGTACCAAAACATATAAGTATGTGTTGTTCTTTGCCTGGTGGTCCCCTTTAACCGAGTGACTATTAAAGGTAGTGTTGAGTATTGGTATTTCCCGAAGTGGCCCCCCGATATATTTTTTTGTGAGATAATGAAAAACTGACTGTCAAATTCGAAAGAACATACAATTTTAATGACAGAATAAACTGTATTTGATCAAAATCGGTTCAGAAACGGCTGAAATATCCATAAATATATTTTTATTCAAAATGTTTTTCACCTGCAATCACCGGGCGATATTTAGACTTTTTAGAAAAAAATCAAAAATTCTCGAAGACTATACTTTGAAAAAAATCAGAATAGGTTTTTAAAAAGACGTTGATGATATCTCTATTGAATCATTATTTTAACAAACATTATACATGCACAATTCTGTACACTGTATTAGTGGGGGCTCTTAAGTCAATATATGGGACGAAGTGTGCACTTCCGGAAGAAAGCGTGAATTTTGGCACACAGATAGTTTAGACCTTCCTCTTCAAGAAATTTGATGGAAGCAATTTTGCACGGCCCATTCTTGGCCGCCATCTCGAATTTCAAAATGGCCGCCATCATGGCCCCTGTTTTCATCAATATCTCAGCAACTAAAACAGCTAGAGAGTTATATTCAGTGGCTATACCCACATAATGGGGCCAACGAATCACCCGAATCGAATATCAAGACTTCAAATGGCAGCCATCTTGAATTCAAAATGGCCGCCATCTGGCACCTGTTTTCATCAATATGTCAGCAACTAAAACAGCTAGAGAGTTATTTTCAGTGGCTATACCCACATAATGGGGGCCAACGAATCACCTGAATATAAAATAAAGACTTCAAATGGCAGCCATCTTGAATTTCAAAATGGCCGCCATCTGGCACATGTTTTCCTCAATATCTCAGCAACTAAAACAGCTAGTGAGTTATTTTCAGTGGCTATACCCACATAATGGGGGCCAACGAATCAACTGAATCAAATATCAAGACTTCAAATGGCAGCCATCTTGAATTTCAAGATGGCCGCCATGGGAAGCCTATATTTAACTCCATCTCAGAAACTAAAGCAATTACGGAGTTCATTTCAACTGATATACCTATCTGTTTGTGGTCAACTTGTAACCAATATGCAATTATGCACTTCCCATATATCTCCTTTATCTCAGAAACTAAAACAGCTAAAGCATTATTTTAGCGGCTATACCCACTTATTTGGGTCCAACGAATCACCTGAATCCACCTTAAAGGTGTCAAATGGCAGCCATCTTGAATTTCAAGATGGCCACCATGGGGATTAGCATATTTAACTCGTTATATCAGAAACTAAAAATGGTACAAAGTTCTTTCTAGTTGCTATGCCTTTTTGCTGGGGCCAACAACTTGTCTGTCTTTGAAAGAAACATGAGGTTGAAAGCAAATCAGCAAGACCCATTTTTGCCGCCATCGTGAATTTCATAATGGCTGACATCTGGAACCTATTTTGCGTGTATTTCAGAAACTAAAATGGCTGGAGAGTTCTTTTTAGTGGCTTTAAACACATTTTGGGGGTCAACAGATCACCTGGATGACTTAAAAGACTTGAAGTGGTTGGGCCATCTTGAAGTTCGATATGGCCGCTATGATAAGTCTATATATATAGATTTGATTCAAATCTGCGAGACCAACAAAGCAACAGAGTACATTACTGTGGGTATGCAGTCTGGTGTTCGCAATAAATAACATGGAGTACATTTGAAAGACCTAAGTCTGATGCACCCACATTGGTTGGAAGCAATTTAGCAAGTGCCATTTTCGCATCCTTCTTCAATTTAGAAATGGTCACCACCTGAACAAAAATTTCGCTTCAAGATTTTGACATTCCCATATATTTTGTGAGTATATAGCACACTCAGTTCCTTTATTTAAGCAAGGGGTTAATATTTCAGAAACAATAACATCTGGATAATAATGTCAGAGGTTATTCCGTCATTGTTGGCGTCATTTAATGACCTAGATCGACTATATAGATGTCTTAAAATGACAGTCATCATACATTTCAAGATGGCCACCCTGGGAACTGTATTCAGCTCTAGCTCTTTATTACAGATCACACTGCAACACAGTTAATTTTGAGTGGTTATACTTAATGGTGATGTCACTGAATTACCTGGATTGCTTTTAAAATGTCAGGTGGTAGCCATCTTGTGAATCATTGTATTGATTGAATTCTTACTTCAGTGTTCCACGAATATGGTTTTGAAAGACAGCTCCGTATCTCCTTTATGTGATTCCTTGCAAACATCCGTTTGTAGTTTGTCCATGCTAAGGAATCATATACACCACCCATTTATGCTCCTTTTCTCAGTCGTGTCGTTATGAGCTGCTAAGATTTGGTGTAATGTTCTTGACGGCTTGTATACACTTTGATGCCAAATTCCTTCAAAGAGCTTTTGAGGCACCCTTGATGTAGGGTAGAAGTTAAACGATATGTCCTTTTAATGGTGGGTTTATCTAGTTGGCTTTGGCCCATTTTAAGAGCCCAATTAGATTAACCACAAGTGGAGAGTGTCAAGGGATTGATATGGATAGGTATGAACAAAGTATGGATCACTCCTAATGTTCACAGGGGTGACTGGAGGTGAAAATATTATATAAACCAACTGTGTGAATTTCTCCCTAATAAATATTCCAAGCTACATAATTAAGTGCTCACATGCCCTCCTTCTCCTCGATAGGGAACGCTAAGTCCGGACAAATTGAGTTCAAGTGATTAATTAACTCCTGCGCGAATTATTTCTTGAATTTGGTGTTGAGTGTCATGTCGCTATATGAATCTGCTCGCTAAAAGTGTCACTGTATAGTCAAAGTATCGGTTTGCGCAGCGTAGACATTCTTCCAGGAGTTGGACAATATAATTCAGACATGCTGGTCCTATATATACTCTAGATAATTGTGTCCTCAAGTGTTGACTTGTCTAGGTAATGTACGTAAAGTCACGTCATAATGATCGAAGCTCTCGTCTTCCACATGTCCACTCTCGATAGCTTCTACGCTTAATCGAGAGTTGGTTACGTGGTGACATGTCTGTTACACAAGAGGAGATATAATAGGATAGGTCTGGACCAGTTTGTCTGTGAGCCAGGTTTCTAACTCCTGCAAGAACATGTACACATACAGGGTCCACATACATTGGCTACAATGGATCTTTTACCAACAAATCCATGAAGCAGCAATAACATTCCCTCTCACTCCCATCCTATGAAATTTGTAAATAAAACACTTGAAAAAATAGACATTGACAATGCACCGAAACCACAAATTTGGTGGTATTCTTACATGGATGACACTCATCCCAAACTCAAGAAACAATTTGTGCAGGAGTACACTTTTAGTTCCCTAACGAAGGGAAGAATAAGTCGTTAGTGTTCCTTGACACTTTCATAAGTCATGGAAGTGATCAAACTTGATTGTAGCCTGAACGTTAAGATTTATCGGAAAGCAACTCACACTGTCCAATGTCTCATTTCACCTCTAATTACCTATTTTCACAAACATTAGGAGTGACTGTTACTTTGTTCCATTATTGTAATCACCAATCCCTTGGCTGTCCAGATGATAACATATTACTAGTCTCTCTTATGTGTGTTGCAACTATGTTTGGGCTTAAAAAGCTACAGAAGGATCACCCCACTGAGAGGAACACACAATGCTCAAAATGACACTCATCCGACCTGATATTAGAAGTAAGTATCAGATGCAATCAACTGATTTCAATTTAATCGGGCATAATAGGGTGTATCTAAAGCCGACAAGAACAAAACACTGAATCTTAGTACCGCCTAAAGACAACATCAACAATAATTGTGGGGCGTAGTATATACATTGTAATTCCATGCAAAGGGTGGACTACTAGCCATTTGGCTGCAAGGAATCAAACAACAGTCCTATGCAGTGAATCATAAGTGAAAGAAACGTAGAGATCTCCCAAGACCAGATATTTGGAACACCGACGCCCAATTCGTTCCCATGGAGTGTCTCAAAACAGGCCACATTGAGTGATTGAGTCTCCTGACCATCAGGTCGGACTGGCAAAAGGTCTACATTTCGGAAATGTGGCACAATACGAAAAGGGTGAAGGAAGATATCTGCATGTATACATCCTGGCATTTCAACCCACACTGAACAGAGACAGTGCGCAAAACAAACTACCTGATGACGTCTACGATCAGAAAATTAATCATTTTGTTAGAAAGGTCAACAGTCAGGTCATGCACAGCTGACGAAGGCTGTTGATGAGAACCGAATATTAGGAAGTGAACATTTGTATGGTCAACAAAATGTTCAAACTTTTTTCCATTTAGTTGGTTTTCATTAGTGGGGACTGAAACATTTGCAAATAATGCTCGAATGAATGTTACTGCTTTTCAAAAGGTAGGTTAGTACACTCATTGATTCTCTTTTGAACTAACTCCTACCCGATAACTTTGTTTAATCAATCAAATTGTCAAGTAGACTTCTATTTTGTTTAGATTATCTTTATATATCAGCAACATTGCTCAATTGCTTCCGCCCTAAAATGGGCATACCCATCAAAATGCACTGACTGATTTTATTCTGAGATACATAATTGAATAGGCTACCCGTGGAAGCCATCTTGAAATTCAAGATAGCTACTATTTGAAGCTTATAAAGACGATCCAGGTGATTCGTTGACCCAGACAATGTGAGTGTACCCGGCTGAAATAAACTCTCCAGCTGTTTTAGTTTTTAAAATATTGGAGAAAATTGGGTTTCAGATGGCAGCCATTTTGAAAGTCAAGACGGCGGTTAAAATGGGAAGTGCATAATTGCTTCCATCTATTGGTAAATTATTACAAGTTGACCACAAACAGATAGGCATATCAGTTAAAATGAACTCCGTAATTGCTTTAGTATCTGAGATGGAGTTAAATGTAGGCTTCCCATGGTGGCCATCTTGAAATTCAAGATGGCTGGCATTTGAAGTCTTGATATGTGATTCAGGTGATTCGTTGGCCCTCATTATGTGGGTAAAGCCACTGAAAATATCTCTCTAGCTGTTTTAGTTGCTGACATATTGATGAAAACCATCGATATATACACACTGGATACAGCACGCTGAACAATGCCGAATGAGCGACGTTGAAGCCGCCGCAAGTATCTAAAAGTCCACCTAAGTGACCAAATACAAAAGGTGCTTCTATTAATTTCCGTAAATCGATTCACTCGAGCGAGCATGGTCTTTGTATTTGGAGTACTTTTGGAGTACTTTTTCACACTGTCGCTGGCTTAATGATGAGGGCGCTGTTGCTATATCCAGTATTTTTATATCGATGATGAAAACAGGTGCCAGATGGCGGCCATTTTGAAATTCAAGATGGCTGCCTTTTGAAGTCTTGATTTTCTATTCAGGTGATTCGTTGGCCCCCATTATGTGGGTATAGCCACTGAAAATAACTCTCTAGCTGTTTTAGTTACTGAGATATTGATGAAAACAGGTGCCAGATGGCGGCCATTTTGAAATTTAAGATGGCGGCCAAGAATGGGCCGTGCAAAATTGCTTCCATCAAATTTCTTGAAGAGGAAGGTCTAAACTATCTGTGTGCCAAAATTCACACTTTCTTCCGGAAGTGCACACCCCATGACCTAAGAGCCCCCACTATATGAAAAAAGGCTAAAACCAATGATTTTGTTTAAATAGCGCCCTCTTTGAGTTGTAACGGCTCTTTTTGAATGATAACAGGGGTTTTACTTAGTCGTTTGTAATTGTATATGGGCAATTCCACGAAAAATGTCACCCAAGGATGGAAAAATGAAACTCATGGGACAGCCTTGTTAACTACTGGATAGTAATGAGGAAGGACCATATTTTGATGACTAAAGGAAAAAAGTTTGAAATTCAATGCAGAATAATTTTTTTGGGGGGCCATTGAAGTTGGGACAAAAATTGTATGTATTACCCCCCAAAATGATGAAATTTGCATCCGTTGTTTGTGAAATAAAATTTAAAAATATGGATCACTTCAGAACAATAATTCTACTTCTAATGTCTTGTTTATGCTTTGTTTTAACATCATAGAAAAGGAAATTGTGTAAAAATCTTTACTTTTTGAAAACTGATATTGGATAAAATCTAGATTCTTACAACATTGATGTGTAATGTCCGTGACGTTTTAGATATAAAAGTTTTTGTAGAAGCAGAAGTCCTAATTCAATTTAATTCAAAATTCATTTGCAAAGCTAGAATGTTATATCATAAAGTATATTAAGAGCATTTACTAAAATATTTGATGGCTTGTCCAGAATGGCGTCACGGACATTACGTCACGGCTGCGTCACGGACATTACATACACAGTGAAAAGTATAAAAAAGCAGAGCAAAAAAATATCAAGCATTATTTTCTTATGTAAATGTCTTACTTTAGCCAAGAAATAAGATAATCCCAAGTAACAGGGGGACTACTACCTTCCTGGTTCAAGTTTTAATAAATTGTATCGTTAATCAGATAGTGAACTTTGAGTCAGTACTCTGAACTATTTATTAAACTAAATTCCTTGCTTAATTTGAACATGCATGTCTCAATAATCAATAAAGACTTGACTATAACTTACTGGGAGGAGATAAGAGATGGTTAAATCTCATATAGTATGATCAAATTGCAAAAATTATACTCTTAGTCAATGATTTTCCATGTGTTATGCCCATGATGTACACACATTTTTTTAGATTTTACAATTTTTTGGCACAAAACAGAATTGTACCTCATAAAAAATGTATAATATTTTTTTTAATAGTTGAACATTTGGTTTACTGCACATTCTGTTGAAAAATTTCAAATTTTACAATAATTTTGGAAAAACTTATTAATATTTTTAAAATAATTTTTTGCTAATTGAAAAAAAATTGAAATTTAATTTTTGTTCTCAAAACTCTTTGATTACATATCAAATGTACAATTAAAAAAGTGTCATGCACAATGGAGCATTTTTTGCGGGTTATTTCTGAGTTTAGAAAAAGTGGACAAAAGTGTAATGTCCGTGACGCTGAAAATGTAATGTCCGTGACGCAACGTTTTGTTGTCTAGATCACATATGTCTGGCCCGTTTCCCCCAAAACAACTTGGATTCAATTCATCATTGCCTTGTCTATAATTAAATACCTAAATCACCTTTGTGAGGTCTCAGAACTCACAGACTTTTGCAAAGATGTATATGGATGCAAAAAGTCATGTCCAAAAGATGTAATGTCCGTGACGGCGCACATTTCGCAGAATTACTCAGTAACGAATTGGATAAATCTTCTGAAACTTTTTTTGAATACTTAACTAGGATATTGTTTTGTAATCAAAATAAAAGTTAGACATTAATGAGAGGTATGAATTAGTAGTGGCATTGGAAAGTCATGACAATTCTCTGATTTGTAATGTCCGTGACGCTGGAGTTGCCCATATACTTTTCGAGCATGGTGAAGTTCTAACTATTATTTTGTACCGTAATGGTGCAGGTTTTGGTTACTAAAGTTAAGTTTGACCAATACTCAACTTTCCATTTAAATTGGTGTGATATCGGGGAAACCGAAGAATGGCATTTCATAGTTTCACATTCCTGAAGTGTGCCGTCACGTGGCTTGAAGGTTCATGTCATTATTAATATTATTCGTTTACACTCATCCTTTGTTATTTCTCAGTATAATTGTATATGATATGAATTAACTTTCTGTTTATTATACTAATTGATGGTTTCCAAACAAACCTTATTCTAGCGTCGCAACACGACCACTTGCTATTTATGTCTCCCGTTGTTTCTTAAACACACACATAGTAACACAATAATGCTGACACACCAAACTTTATCAACTAATAAAGGAGGTCACAAACGTGTTCAATTTGGTAATTGATTTGCTTTTATATCAACAAAATAGGTTTCCCTATAATCATTTGGAATGGTCAATATGCCAATCATTATAACCGATTACGTATTATTGTTTTGAAATGAAGGATGAGGATTTTGTGGTATATTATATATGTTTTAAACAAACGGGGGGGGGGGGGGGGGGGAGGAACTGGTCGATTTTAACTTTATTTTAATTCCATTAAGTGTGGATATTTCAGCCAATTTTGAACAGATTGTGGTCAAACACACATTTGTTTGTTTCTAAATATATGTGCTATTACAACTCCTTCAGTCAGATTTTGATGTACATTGCAAAATAATAATTTTTACAGCCCTCTGAACAAAACAAAAAATATCTCTTTAATAAGTTTCGACAGGAGCTTGGTGAACACAATGTCCCACTTAAAAACGAGCCACAAGCGGAAGACGTTGGAAATTGAAAAATCGTACTTGAAGTAAAAATTCCACAAAATGTAAACATCTTGTCTGTAGTTACACATATTAATAATTAATTCTATCATGTGTGGTATTTGTAAGAACACTTTATACAGAAAAGGAGGAGTTGTCCCTTTTCTTTGGATAAATTAATGTTACATGAAAGTATACGGTTACTTATCTTATTTGTTCATGAAGAAAGAGTCGGCATGATTTTATTTCCCACCCCCGTTTTTTGTCATTATTTTATATGAGAAATAAAGTATATTTGGAGATATTACGTTGATTATGTAGTGTGTGACGACGAAGTAAAATTGCTTTAGACATCGTAGTTTTCTCTTAGTGATGCAGCGTGAGCTCGCGGCGTTGAACATCAGCGTAAGTTTAATGACTATTTAGTTAGGAGAAAGGAACTTGGTGCTTATTCGCCATCCATTAACCAAAATAGATTATAAACACGTCTAAAACATATGCTCTCGTTCCCATTTTTACCTGCCAATTAAAATGTCGGTGAGACACTTGACGATGATTTATAGGTGCTTTTAATGCTTTTAGAACTTTGCGACAGGTCAGAAATTTCAGAGAGAGCCTCGCTTGATATAAATGATATTCCTTGTGTGTTTTCCGATCATATTTATTACCTGAAAATACAATTAAGCGAGCAATGTGATTAAGGAACCAAATCATGTTAAAGGTAATTATACAACACTTAGGTGTCGTATATTTCGACTTCAATGTAAATTTGCACAAATTTTGAGAGCAGTAAATTAGTCTTATTACATGTACTTGTATAACCATCCTCATTATATCAAGATGTTATTAAAGGATGTTTACAATCATTTAAAATATGCCATTATATTTTCGATAAAGCAACTGCATGATTATATAAAGATAGTCGAATATCTGACAACTCATATCAAATTATGATGTATTTTATAGTTGGAAAATACAAGAAGACGTCTATGATAGTAACCAAACTACCAAAGGAATGTCTCCTATTTCTATGCCGGAATTTCTTTTTAGCCTTGTCTATAATCATGAAAAGGTACACTTTGCCGAATTTACTTCAAATATTAAAGATAGATGAGATACTATTATACGACAAGCTAAAACTACAAAGCCATCTGCACTACAAAAGTCGGGTTAAATACACACATGTTACCAAAGATCCAAATGCACGAACATTGTTTAATTTTATTGTTATGCTTCAACTTCACTGATGTATTTGTTCATTGATTAGTTAGAACTTTCCGCGAAGAACATAACCACATAACTTTTGGTAACATGTGTCGGACAGTGCCATAACGCAACCAATTAAAAATAACAACAAAACAAAACCATCTGCGCATGGACGCCGAAAGTTTTCGATCACACACACACATACGCACGAGCTCTTTTTGTCATGTTGTTTTAATAAAAATTGATTAAACATAAACATTTAAATTAACTGTCGATTGCAGTGTGAATGAGCAATAAAATAACATTGTATATAAAATTGTATAAACGAACATAAACAACAGCATATTTAGCTCACTCTCGTAATTTTGTGTTTGTTTTTGAGACAGCGAAATACACAAGTGCAATCGCCTCACAATTCAGAATAATACCACTCTTACTTCAACTGATGTATTAAAATTATTTAGTTATAATGAGCTTGACACTTCCGGCAATTGCTAATACAAATATTATTTCACATTTGCACCTGAAGAAGTACTAGAATTCAATCGAATATGATATAAACAAAATCATGAATGCATTATGATATTATATAATCATTTGACCATAACCCGGAAATCAGCACGTCCAAGAATACAAATTGACGGAACGTGAACATACATGGACACGAACGTTGACATGACCTTACTATTTTGCATCCATTAAATTGTTACTCGTCCGCAAACACCTTGCGTAATAAGGACAAACTCATTATGCTCAATGTTTGATATTCGAGGACTGTGTATAATAGAACTTCGAGGTCCATTGTCCAGGGAACCTTCCTATTTTTTTAATCTGCCCTTGTTCTGATGACCATTCAAGAACACGCGCACTAGAGAAACACCCCTCGTAAGAATTATTGCATTTTCTTAGAAAATAAATAGTAAGATTATATAATATACTCTATACAGTTCGCTTTTCACGACATGTGATATTTTACACATGTATATTTTGTAAATTTTTGTATGAAGCAAGAAGAGTGTGTCAAACAAATATCTGTCTCTTTCTTCTGTATTTAAGTTTCTGTTTATTTATTTATATGTTTATCTATTCATTTATTTATTTATTCATTTATTTATTTTATGTGTTTGAATGTTTAATTATTACTTTATTTATTTTTAGTTATTTGTTCATGTATTATTTATGTATGTTTTTGTATGTTTATTTATTTATTAAGGTACGTGACAGTCCTACTTGAGTGGGCAGCGCGTCTAAAGACTGCACCAGAACCACCTCCTACCGATAGCAACGAGTATTCTTCTCTACATATGTCTAGGTATTAATTAGTATTGATTTAATAAAATATGTGCAAATTGTATAATTAATTTGATTATCTTAGGGTTTTAGTATTTTGTAATTATTTTGTCTCCAATTGAATTAAATGTTAAAATTAATTTAAAAATATCACCTATAAAACATAAATACTATCCCCCATAAAACATTTGTCTTTCTTTTCTCATTGCCATGATTGCTGTTATCATTATTACTGATATTACTAATACTACTATATTCATTATTATTATTATTATTATTATTATTATTATTATTATTATTATTATTATTATTATTATTATTATTATTATTATTATTATTATTATTATTATTATTATTATCAAAATGTCATTATTTCATAGAATCATCGAGGCAGAGTTAGCAAAGACGAGATGTTTCACACGTATCCTTGTAATATATACCCAAGTCTTTAGAGGCTTTAATAGATCATCCAAAATATCAGACAAGCCCTAGCAATAGACATTCCCATGATACTCATACACTCTTTTGTGACAGTTCAAAGACCCGAGTTCTTATAAAAAATTAAATTAGTAACTCGTGGGTTAATTTTAACACATTGTTAGTATTCCCAAATTTAGTCAATGGGTCTGTGGTGTCTTCACAAACTTGAAACGCACTATTAATATTAAATTTAGCCTAAAGGGATAGTTGAATGTCGGTAGAGAGAGTACAGTTTTGGTCAAACTGAATGTTAGTAACCAAAACATGCACCATTACATTACAAACTAATAGTTATAACTCCACCATGCTGGAAAGGAATATCAAATTACAAGTGACTAAGTAAAAAACATGTTATCATAAAAAAGCCGTTAAAACTCAAGAGGGCGCTCTCTAAAACTCATTGGTTTTAACCATTCAAAAAAAAAATTGTGCATGTGATGTTTTGTTGAAATAGTGATTAATTAGAGAGATAATCAACAACTAGTTAAATACCTCTTTTTTAAATTTTTGAAAAGAGGAAGCATATCATTTTTTTTTACGGCTGGTTAAAAATTATCGAATAATTGTGGGGCCCCACATGTTACCCAGGGAGCAAACACCCCATTTTTTAGGATATCATACATGGAATGTTATAAAAGGTTGTTCACCAGAAATGTCTTCTAGGACCTTCTAGGATCACAACCTAGGTGGACAACCTCGCGATCTAGCTACTGGAAGTTCACAAAACGCGTACAAACGATTTAACCCATAATGTACGTTAATAGCGCATTAAATCCTTAGGGTTCATGAAGGTTTGTCTGTGCTATTTACGAAATTACACTCCAAAGCATTATGATATCATCACATCGCTTCAGATTTGTATTCTGTAGAGTCGTGTGCATCTTTTGATACCAAATTTGACTGCATAATTTCTTTGGTTAATGTGTCACGTGTCATTTTAAGTCACGTGTTATACAAACGACTTGAAATTGCACGTTCAGTTATATACCAAAACGCATTAAAATGCTCAAGATATTTAAAACGTTACACAATTTGTATTTGAAGTACTTCAAATGGCATTCAATTTAATTTGTTTAAGTTTTTGAAATGATAAACGAAAACAATAGAATAATAAAAAAACATAAACAAGTGAAAACAATAAAATACATAAGACTATGAGTTTTATAATGAAATGTACATATTGTACAATGAGGACATATACAGTTGTATATATTGATTATAGAGTACAGGTATACAATCTACCTAAATACAGAATATAATACAATATGAACCATTTAATAAAGGGATTTACTTACTAATAACAATTTAATGATGTATCTGACAACAATGCACTGATATACTTGTTTGTATTAGTGTTACGTATTTTGCCAATATTAACATGGAACTAATACAGAAGACGTCAGCAATGAGTGTAAATATTTTGTAGGTGTAGCCTGTAGGGAAAGATAAGGGAAAGTAAATGAAGCGGCAAAGTCAGTAGCGCTTCTCCCCCTGGACCCCCATTCAGCTTTCCAACGTGGGTATCCCTTGACTTAAATTCTATGTAGGGTACCATCAGGATGATTGCAATCGACAGTATTTATCTATCAGGCTAAAGTTCATCCATACTTGGACAGTGCCCTCATCATACCAGGATGCTTGCAATGTGCACTTAATAATCTTCCAATCTGTAAACAGCTAATTCAAAAGCCAATTAACTAAAAAATAGTTAACTCTATAATACATATAGACAACATCTTTATAAACTATCTGGATATTGTAGACCTTACGGCTGCCTATGACACAGTGAACCATCGATTACTCCTCAATAAGCTGTACAGGATGACAAGTGACATTCATCTGACCAAACTCATCCAACTGCTACTAGGAAACGGACGTTTCTTTGTGGAGCTGAACGGAAAGCGCAGCAGGTGGAGGATACAGAAGAATGGACTCCCACAGGGCAGTGCTTCGATCCAGTCATGTTCAACATTTACACGAATGACCAACCTGTCTCTCCAGGCACAAGGAGCTTCATCTATGTTGACGATTTCTGCATTGTCACTCAGAACAGGGATACCAATGAGATAGAGAGCACCTTAACATCAGCCCTAGACAACCTGACAGTATACTACAGAGACAACCAGCTGAAAGCAAACCCTACCAAGACCCAGGTCCGCTTTATATTCCATCTACGCAACCGCGAGGCTGGGAAGAAACTATCACTCACATGGAATGGTACCCCCCTTGACCACTGCGATCATCCAGTGTACCTTGGCGTTACCCTGGATCGGACACTTTCATTCAAGCAGCATATCGGAAAGGTGAGGGGGAAAGTGAGGACCAAGAACAACCTCCTCCGGAAACTGACAAACTCCTCTTGGAGTGCCAGTGCATCTACACTACGGGCAGCAGCTCTTGCACTTTGTTATTCTGCTGCAGAGTATGCGTGCCCAGTCTGGGAAAGATCCTCGCACTCGAAGAAACTTGACCCAATTATCAACGATAGCTGCAGAGCAATCTCTGGTTGTCTAAAGCCGACAAATGTAAGCAGCCTGTATGTCCTGTCCGGCATTGCTCCACCCGATATACGCCGGTCAGTAGCCAGTAGCGTGGAGCGTCTCAGACAAAGTCAGGATAGCCGCCATCCATGTTATGACATCCAACCATCCCAGAAACGGCTCAAATCAAGGAAAAGCTTCCTACACTCTGTCCAACCGCTGCTGGGTTGTCGCTTTGCTCCCTCGCCAGAGATGGTCAAAATGACGAATCATCCCCCCCCCCCCCCCCCCCCCACAATGGCGAGAAGAAATCAACGCCCTTGATTAGCACTGTATTCATATACAAGGTGTCAGGCTAGAAGACTCCCATATGAGTAAGAAATATGCACTCTTGTGTGCTGGATCGATTGCAGTATGTATCCAATGACGGGTGATAAACATAACGACGCACCGCGATCGTCATACATTAATATGTTCGCTTAATCATAACATCCATTTTATCATTATAATTATTTCATGTAATTATTCTTATGTATTTCTTTGTTTCAAATTATTTTATTTTGTATTGTTTTATCCTTTGTTTTGCTAATTACCTGTTTTTCTTTTCATCTTACTAAATGTCACGAACATGTTTAGGGTTTAACAGCTAAATATTTGTTTCATTCTATAATCTGCATCATTTCCACATATTTTTGTCAATAGGCGTATGTGAAATTTCACATTCTATATCTGACACGTGACATATAAAAGGCACGTGACAAAAAATAATAGAAGTAAAATGGCCAAAATTGGTATCAAACGATGTAAAACTATCTATGAAAGACATATTCGAAGCAATTCGATGATAGCAGCATGCGTTTGGGTATAATCGTGAAAATACCGGAGTAGGATGTTCATGAACCCTAAGGATTTAAGGCGCTTTTAACGTACATTAGGGGTAAAATCCTTAATATGTGTTTTCTGGCCTTCCAGTAGCTAGTTCGCGAGGTTGTCCACCTAGGTTGTGCTTCTACAAGGTCCTAGAAGACAATTCTGGGCCCAAACCTTTTATAACATTCCATGTATGAAAAACCCCCTTTGCTCCCTGGGTATGTATTACAAATGGTTATGTTAATGGGTATTTCAGACATTTCTGAACCGATTTTGATCAAATAAAGTTTATTCTGCCATTAAAATTGTATGCTCTTTCAAATTTGACACTCAGTTTTTCATTATCTCACACCAAACATTTTTGTGTAGCGCCCTTTATACCAAAACTCAACTATCCCTTTAATTGAAACAAGAAAATAACCATAGCAGCACGTAACTGGTTTATATAATATTATTTCGTTATTAACGACGGTCAGAAGAAACGAATCGAAAACTTGAGCGATGAGTACATCCTTCTAAAGGAGTTAGACCAACCACGTGGTTCACCATAAACGTTCTTCAAAATAGAAAAGGGCCCTTCAAGTTATCTATTGCCATGGAAACTTAAAGACCTAGATAATATAAGTATTATAACGTCTAGTTAATTTTATCTATTGAAGATGATAACCATAACTCAAAATCAATTTTATATACTGTTCATTTATATACATTAATGATAATATTCAAAAGATGTGTTATTATTCATGTATAGTAACTGTTATGATTTCCCTGACGAAATCAATGATATCTTTTTGTTACCAAATTAATAGACATCGCAGAACTAGAAGACAGGCAACAAGCCTTTGATAAAGACGTACACTTAACACATAGATGCGTTCCATCAACACAACCAAAACCAGACGAACATAGCGACGCCATCGGCAGTTTTGAGGGAGAACTTCAATCTGATGTTGCGAGTAGGGGTGTCCAATTTACTAACGCTGAAATACAGACGGCACTTCGCCAAACGACTGAGACCGTTTCGTCTATTGAGACGTATTTGAGTGGCCGTGTCTGATCATTGTCAATCAGAGTTGAGATATACATACACGGTATATTTTCATATGGTGTATATTTATATAGCTTTGGAGAATAAATAAATTATCTATGATTATAATACTACTACTAGTAATGATAATAACGGTTGTTTATGTAGCGCTATTCCCGTGAGGATCATATCGCTATACACTACCGGTTGCGTAATTATTGTTAAATCGCACGTGCAATGGGGTGACGTGGTATTTGTAATGATGTAATATTTGAAATATCATCTTGTAATATACATGTACTAGTAGCTTGTTTGTTGTTGAACAACATTGTGTGGCGTGCTGTTTCGCAAACAAATTCATACATATTAAAGAGTTTATCAACGTTGATTCTATTCGGAAACGTATTCCATTGTACTGTAAAACATGCTGTAGAGACCACTTGTCTATAAAGACCATCTTCATTCCCTCCGAAATGGTTCGAATGTTAATGAACCAGTCCAAACAGACTACCTGTCCGTAAAGACCCAGTGTGCATTACGTGGTCTTTAAAGACAGTTAGTTAAAGTCATTCCCCTGCCAATTTTGGCACGCAAGGCCGCGCCTATATCTCCGATTCATTAGCCCTAGGCCACACGTCTACTAAATGTAGCGAAATCTACAGAAGGGGGCCAGTCCTCTGGTAACTCGTGTGATTAACTTTCCCTTCTCCATTCTATAAATGCCTATCGCCTGGCTAGAAGGCAGATGGTACCATTTTTAAAGTCTCTGGTATGATCCGGTCTGGGTTCGAACCCGGGACCTCCCGTGCGTGAGGCGGATACTATAACCGCTAAGCCACCATGCTCGGTGGTCTTAAAGACAGGCTGACTCTTATTGTTTGTAATATATGTTATAAACATGTTATAAACAAGGTTCACATGTGTTTATATCTGTTTGATTCAGGCGCACAGCTTCAACACATTCGTGTTTTTGTTATTTTGAAAAAGAAAAAAACAAGTAAAAGGCTTTCTTCTTTAGAAGAATTTGAAAAGAGCATATCTATTTCTATCAAATGCCAAGTTGGCCTTTGTAGAACGATATTCTGACTCTTACAAAAGGTAATCATTAATATTTCATTCGAAAGTGATCACAATAAAACACGTGTTATGAGTGTTTCCAGAATTGTAACCATCAAAGTGTAATCAAAGTCAGCCATTGTCGTTACAAAACCGTCAGATATGTTATTATGATGTGCTGGCATTGTGAAGTAATGCATATACTCCCACGAAGAGACTCGAGTTGACCTTTTTGATATTGTTCGTGAGATTAAGCTTATGAATTTCTTAGTTTTGACGTCATAGAGATCATCTTGATTATGTGCAACTTTTTCTTTGCGTGTGTGTATATTACTTAGTTGGTATGGGAACATACCAAACAGTTTGTATGGAAACATTACCACGATATATGTGCATGGCTTGACAGCAATTGAATATGATTGATTACAAACTTACGCAATACAGTCCATTTTCAAGGATATTTTGTATTACATGAAATAGATCCTATATACGTGATGTTTCCCGTTGTAGAGTTACCGTGATTAATTCCCTAAGCAAGTGGTTATATTCCTCAATTTGGACCATTTTTTTAATTCGTCATTTGAGTGAGTGTACAATATATTGTGGGTTTTAATGTTAAGCTTTTAATTCGCAATAAGTGATGTGTATGATATAACTGTAATACTAGTACTCGTTGCTTAAAAAGTGTTATGACTGGGGATGCAGAGGGCGCCATTTGAAATTCCACATCGCGGGTCGCCATTCGTAACTACGCTAGATTGCGCGCACTTCATAACACTGAGCCAGTGTGCATTTCGCACCGTACACAAGGCGTTCGCAATGATGATTTAAGAGTCCGAACTAGTGTTAAAATGTAAACAATTTTGATCGGCAATTTGTTTATATTTGGTTGCATTACCAATGTTCGAAAAAATAACATAATCCCACGTATACATAATACGTAATGCGTTAAAATAGCTACTCCGTGGATCAACAAAAAACAATAAAACATACAATATTCTAAATCACATTGCTATTCGTGTGATTATGTGCATTTTAAAGCGAGTCGGATTTGTTCCTTTCCCGTGGAGGATCATTTACAAACAAAATACCGCTAATTCCGTTGGCGTTCAACGTATGTAATTTGTATGTATACACCTATTTGCGATGGAAATGTGCTGCCCTAAAACAGAGATAATTGTATCCAATAACATTGATTTTCTGTCATCGGCACATGTCATTCGAATTATTCAAGGGAGAGTGAAGTTCTTGATTACGAAGCGCTTTAAAACAAGGTTTGCAAGGTAGAGAAAAAATGCGTAGGAATGGAAAACGTGCATAGTTATGAGAACAAAACAACTTTTGTTTGATCGAAATCCACTCGAAACGGCTGACAAATGTATAGAGTTGCAAGAAAGCAATCGGTGGCGTTGAGTATTTAGTAGCCTATTTTTAGAAAATGAATCATAGTTATAATCGTTGAACCAAAATTGTTGAATCCCAGTGCATATGTAGCGCCCTCTTGTGTTTATGGCCGATATTTGAATGGAAACGGCCTCCCGAACGAGTTTTTAAGATACTTCCTTCCATTCAAGAACGATACATGTGTCAGTTTTTTGTATAGTGACAGACAAGATATTGTTAGCCACTGAATTTATGAATATGTAATACCTAATAAGTTACTGTAATATTATACTACAAGGACTTTCTTTCCCTTTAAGCGGCGAATGTGTTCTCTGCTGTGAGAATCTGATATGTTTGAGTTGTGACGATTGTATGAAAGGTATCATATCGTATGGCATCGGGATCATTCACAGAACGGCGTCCGAGATGAATGTTTTCGAACCTGAGGTTATTAGTAACCAAAAACTTTGTCGAGCCAACGGCAATCAATCTTCCCTCTATTGTGATCGAAAACGTACATGTTTGCTATTTCGGTCGCTACGTAGAGAGCCTAACCAGAAGGAGAGATAGTAAAGCCTGCGTCACGAATCCGACGGTCCCCGGCCGAATATATAGTTCGCCAGAGTGTCGCCGAATTTCAAATCCGCCAGGGACTCGAGCATATTTTTCGCTTGAAATCTATCCTGTCACATATTGGACGGGGCTCGGGAGAACCCTATGAACATCAGTGATTAGAAATCCGGTGGCCGTCAGTAAACAAAAGGAGTCTGGCGAAAATCGCTGAATTTGTGAGCAGGTTTTGGTGCCCTGCGAACGTCGGCCGACCCCTAAAAAAACTCGGCGGAGCCCGCAGTGATCGAGCAGACACTGGCCGTTTTCCTGGCGAAAATGCCATTTTGAGCTCGCAGAGAAGTTGGGCGGACTCCGTTTTTAGATATGTGACGGCCCCCTAAGAGAAGCGAGAAAATCAAATGCATAGTGTTTACCCTCGGAGTACTATTGTTATTACGTCATTCATCTTGTTTTTGACTACCCTCCCGGGGCATAAACTTATGCTAGGTGTAAGATATGGCTCTAATGATTTCTAAGTTGTTTTAACGTGTTTCGGTAATGATTTTGATATTCATGATGTTTTATCTGTCCTAACTTTGAATGAATAAAACATAATGTGGGAACAAAATTCTTCTAAATCGATGTCTCCGATGTCTTCCGTGTCATTTTTCCATTAATAATGTTTAGAGAATTTCAGCCATATAATGAAGTATGAACACGGCGTAAATAATGCAGCTTCTAAAAATGCAAAACTTGATTTATTTCTACTTACCATTTGTCCAATGCACATCAAGATGTTTAAATAAAACGTAGATTAGTTCAGGGATAGTAAGGACTGAAAAATAAAAGAACGCAACATGTATTAGAGATGGAAATACACTCCCCAAGACGGCTTATTATTATACCCAGCAGTATACAAATGATGCGCAGGTATGAGTGGGTCGGTAGGAATTGTTTGCACAAGGTAACTATGGAACTGTTAAACCCACGAGGCGAAGCCGAGTGGGTTTAGACTAGTTTCCATAGTTACCGCGTGCAAACAATTCCACCGACCCACGAAATAAACTTGCGCATCATCTGTTTTATAGAATGGGCATTATTACGCCCCCCAAAAAGTCAAAAAATTAAAAATTAGAAAAATTACCGGATGCATGAAATAATTTTACCGGACGCATGATTTTTTTTACCGGACGCATGAAATTTTTTACCGGACGCATGAAATTTTTACCGGACGCATGATTTTTTTACCGGACGCATGACTTTTCATGCATCCAGTACAATTAATTGTCTGCACAAATTTTGCTCTCAACCAATCAGATTGCAGGGATTTATCAACCCATTCTATAATATGTTCTAAATAACGCTACTCAGAACTCAAGTTTGCGGTAATATAATAACACCTTTTCAGTATCCCACACTTTTGCCAAATTTAATATAAAGGTAGTTCAGATTCGTAAATCAGATGCACGGGGCCATCTGGCGTACGCGTTGCGCACGGGGGCAGAATGCACATTGGCTCAATGTTCTGCAGTGCGCACGGGGGCAGAATGCACATTGGCTCAATGTTCTGCAGTGCGCACGGGGGCAGAATGCACATTGGCTCAATGTTATGCAGTGCGCACGGGGGCAGAATGCACATTGGCTCAATGTTCTGCAGTGCGCACGGGGACAGAATACACATTGGCTCAATGTTCTGCAGTGCGCACAAACTAGCCTAGTTCAAAATGGCGATCCGCGGTGTAGCATCCCCACGCTTGACAATCTTCCTATTGACTTACTGGATGTGATGAGAGCATAACTCTTGTCATTTCTAGTCACTTATTTCCTCATGAATATTCCCAATAATAAAAATAATCAATATTTTATGGCCCACTGTCGTCTGCTTTCAATGCCAACAGGAGGCGGATATTTCTTCAACTTGTCGCGGTGAAATGACGTGTCGGGCGGAGAACACAATAGCGGGTTACGATAATGCTATTGTGTTCTCCGCCTGCCACGTCATTTCACCGCGAGTAGTTGATGAAATGGCCGCCTCCTATCAGAGGTCAGTGGTCCATTACATATTGATTATTTTTGTAATCGGGAATATTCATGAGGAAATAAGTGACTAGCAATGATAGTAGTTATGATCTCATCACATCCAGTAAGTCAAAAGGATAAGGGTTAATTCCCCTTTAATGAATCCGCTTGAAACAGTTTACTAGACAAGTTTACGTGACTAGCGTAATCCCACGTACATTTAATCTACGAGTTCATTTCCATTTTCACTTGATTTAAATCAGTATGAACATGCAAGAATACAATTGAGACATGAAAAGTTACAACAAATTCAGATTAATACAAGCTAAAACAAAATTACATAAACAAACTATAAAAAGTAACGATGGAATAAAATCCTCATAAAAGGCTGACCCTGTAAATTATTTTTAATGTACTACAGATTAAACAAATTTGTTTTGGTATAGCTATATACACAGACAAACAGACGGAACACATAAAGGGTACAATGAATAGAAAGGTAGTTCATATTGGTAAGAAATCATGAGTGCTTATATCATTCATTCAACACTTAATTTGTTTAGCATTTAGGAACAAATCCGATTCCATGAGTAGCATTTTGTCCACCCCCTCTTCCCCCCCCCCCCCCCCCCCCTCGCCGCGATAATTTGCACGCATGTCGAGTAGGGTGCATAGAAAGGTGATTTTGATTTTTGTAACAAAAAATCACTAATTTGCATATATTATGTAAGGTCATTTATACTAATAAGGTCATAAAATTCACATTTTACATATTCAGTACATATATTCTCAAGACCATTTGGAATAATAATACAACAACCAAATTGGAAGAGCCAGGTTATTCCTTCTATTGTTTTGATAATTTCATATGTATTTCTTAGTTTTTGTTTTATCGTTGTTATAACAATAATTCAACTATAATGACAACAAGGCCAAATAACCAATGTTTTATCTCTTTTTTAGGAAATATGATATTTCCATATGTTTTGTACACAAATCACGAAAATTAGCAATTTTCGGGCTGACATGCAAAGACAAAAGGTCACGTGACTTTGTAACGGTATGTCCGATTTTCAAAAATGTTGTTTTAAAAGATGCGCAAGATTTGAAGAAAAAAAACCGTCACGATGCGACTGGGCATCATCTTTACCATGTTTACGCTTTTTCGAGCACTCAGAAAAATCGCGTGGGGGGGGGGGGGGGGTGGGCATAATAGTACTACTCATCATTTTTCACCATGTGCGGATTAATTTTATCGTGCTTAGCGATTTAAATATTTTGGACATTTGATTTCTAAAAATGATCAATTTCAATATATATATTTTTGTCAACTTTTTAACAATCTCATGTACTATATATGAGTTTCCATTGTCTATAGGATAAAAGCGAATATTTCCCTTTTTCCGGGTTTCCTCTAACTGTTCTTTTGGCTTGAAAGTTTTGACTCGCTGTTTAATCCACCCTTGAGAAACGATGTCAGCAAACTAATCACCTTTCATTGTGTTGGCAGAGAGGGTTATCTTGATTTTGAGGAAAGTGCAGGTCCAAATTATTATGGCTATCGTTTGTATGGCAACGAAACGCATCATAAATGTTTAAATAAATACAATCAAGATTCCCTCCATTTCTGTCGCAAGTCCTCAATGTTCTGATGTATCTCATTTGGACGGCGGATCGTATTGCAGCAGGCTCCGTTCTTATCAATTTGAGTCTGATTGTTTCCCCTTTAATATTTATACTTTTCTAAATCGGTCAGCAGCTAACATTTCAGAGACGTCCTTCGAAATTACATGTATAATGCCTTTCCCTAAAGGAATCATTCTATAGTCAAATCCATTTTTAGAGCTTGTCATCTGAGGAGAAGTAATAACGATCATGATTATGAAATATGACTTTGTGAGCAAGGTTGAGGTTGGATAACCTTTCTGGACATGCAGGTCACATTTCATCCTTAGACTGGCCACCTGCACAGAGTGATATAGTCAATATTGTATATACACATACATGTATACAAGTACCTCAGTATGGTTACATATACATTATCGTGCAGGAATAAATTATATATCCTTTTTTTTTTTTTTTACATTCGGACTATTACATTTACATTTGTCTTAAAACAAATTGTGTTATCCGTTGATTGACTGACTCTTGAAACTGATGAATGAATGAAGAACCAAAATATCGTTTCATTATTTTAGTCTCCCTGTTCCAAGTCCCGGTAGTCGAAACTTGTATAGGTAACTGTCAAACTGTCACACCAAATGACAGTTATTGTCTTTGTTTGTTTTCTGTCAAATCTTGAGCTAGCTCGACATTGTAAAACAATGAAGAATGGTGATTTACTGATGGTCATGGTGGTGGTCAAAAAATATCTCAATTTAATGTCAGCATGATCTAAATAAAAAATAGTTAACCTAATAGGCCTATTCGGTGCAATCGTAGGTAAACAAGGTCCATTGATATATTAAGGGATCAAACTCGATATATTTTTAGCAATGTCCATTAGTTATTGTTGGTTCTTCTAAAGCATTTCACATCTTGCAATGGCGAAGCACCACAAAGACTCATTACATGTTTTACTAGTCCATGTTGTTTTTCTAGTGTTTGTTAGTTCTCTATGCGTATATTGTGTGTATAATACAAATATATATTTGCATTATTAATAATGATGTGTGTGTGTTTGTTCAGATTAGGTATGATTTGTTTGTGTGTGTGTGTGGGGGGGGGGGGGGGGGCTGAAGTCTATGACTTGGTCTAAAACGAGGGCAACATGGTGTTATGCTGTGTACGAGATTGCAGGGGATTGTTTTTATTTGGTCCCTACTTCCGCACTTCGTTGGATAAACGGGGAGAAAAAAGTTTTACGTGCGAATATCATTCTCTCCAATAACATCAAAACTGTTATCGGTTCGCTTTGTAGGCTATCTTTAGAATGTGTCGTTACATATTGTAATTTGGCTTGGTGAATATTCTTTAGTACCTAATATAGCCTGCGTATGCTTTAGTAACTTATAGTTGTGTGCGTTACACGTAATATTGCCTTATGCTTTACGGTAATGTAGCCTCGTTTCGAATCTATTCAAATAACGAGCAAATCGGAGGTGAAATGCAAGGATTTTCTCGTGTTACTTTGCAATAGCATATCTGCAGGCCCACTCATGACGTCCGTAAAAGCCATTGGTCTTTGTTTACCTCACTTCTCTGAAGGGTTGGTCACCTCTTGCGTCACACACCCTTCTCTAGGTCCACATGTGCCTCGGGGATCGGGGGATGTATCCTTCAAAATTCTTTTTTAAATCAGGGTGATAGAAGAAGGACATGTTTGTTTTTATTTTTATTAAAATCGCGACCTAAAATATTTTAAACAATATCTTTATTTTTGTTCTTTAACGTCTCCTTTAAAACAAAAAGTAATAATGACAATTTAAAAGAGTAGATTTTTTAATCAACATATTATAATAAAACAAAACATGTGTTGTATGTATTATATAGTTTGCATAATTCTGTTCAAGTTTGTAACTCACTGTAATATGTAGATAATGACGGTTTAAGAACTGTCTGAGTGTTTTGTCTGGTTTGAAGCCAACATTTTCAAAGTGAACATTCGAGACGATCCCGCCGAAAATCTGGAAAATCTTCTCGCTGCAAACCTTTTTGGTAATACTTATTACGCAAATTTGTATGAAATGCTGATGTCGAATAATGTCTGTTCCATATGTTAAAATTAGCTCGATTTGAGTTAAAAGTAGCCCTGCGAACCAAGTAAATTAACTTGCTAAGCACCGCCCATTAACATTGGCGATTGCAGGTGTGTGAAAAGATGTCGTCATTATAGGCGGTATGAATATAGGGATATGCCTGCAATGTCGCAATTCGCTTTACGTTTAACGCTGACAAGCAGGGCATGTTTTGCTTTTGTGAAGGGGGGTGCCCTTTTTCAAAGGAAAACTCATTACATTTAGTTTCAACGTGAAAAATAACAAAATACTGTCTAATAAAGGACAACATATTGGGTCATGTTGCTGTCGGGACCAATTTAACAAACAGGAAACTCCGGTCAATGCACCCCGAAATGAGGTGTCTTTTTCTAAATGCGATGGCGGAAATTTGTTGGTGTATAGCGTGTGAACACGGTTGAAAATGAACCATTGCTGCTAACAAGGTCTTAAAGCATTTGCATGGAACCATACCAGATCATTATATTGTATGTTGTTTTTTTCTTGTTTTTCTTCCCCCCTTCCACACAGCTTTTATTCCAGTCAACCGCTCTTTAGCATGTTTTATTGATAGCCCATTTCCTTCCTGATTTTTACGGCAATACTTTTGGGCAAAAGTCTCCTTAGATTCGGGCAAACCCGATTTTATTTTCGACCAAATATTTGTCATATTTGGGCAAAAACTGTTGATATTTTCTGCCAAATTATGTCACATTCGGGCAAGCTCATGTCACAACCCATATTATTTGTGGGCAAAAACATTTTCGGGCAAAACATGTAATTTTAGATATTTCATATTTTATATTTTCCAAAATCTTAGTCGCAAGGACTAAGACTACGAACCTGCCAATATAATATGCATTTGATTCAAACGTTTTTGAAAAACGGAAATGAGCAGAGGGATTGCAAGAAAGAAGAAAAGAACAAGCCCCAAAAGAGCGCGAAATTAACAAATGATTTTGGTCGATTCGATAAAAGCTAATAATTTCCTTAAATTATACCAGTGTCGACATAATATTTTTGTACAAATCATTTTGCACTGTTTCAAATACGGTTTGCCTTTGTAGGAATCGGAGCAAGATGTTATGACTTAAACATCACATGGATAG
Organism: Echinarachnius parma; assembly: GCA_037951105.1. NCBI lineage: Eukaryota > Metazoa > Echinodermata > Echinoidea > Clypeasteroida > Echinarachniidae > Echinarachnius > Echinarachnius parma. Next base: position 99,549 of record JBAMJV010005294.1, on the reverse strand, counting down.
AGAAATTTTGGTTTAGAGGGCATTTCAAACAAACCAAAATCTTTGGTGAGGTAGAGAGAAACTATAGACCTTATGTAATTACGTGTATAACTCTCAAAACAAAACGTTTTTTGTTTCATCAGAATCCGTTTAGTTAGTTTATGGCTGGCATATCCACAAATAAAGCCATTTGATAAAAGTCGTGGGCGTTTAGATTTATTATGTTTTTTAACATTTGTAAAATGTTCACGATCGAGAAAATATACCAAAGTGGCTTTTAAATTGATTCTCATTTTCTCTTTATTAAATCAGATTTACACAATTTGAACACAGCGGGTTGAATATCAAAGGTGCCTGGGCCGGTATTCAATACCATACTTTTAAAATAATTAAAAAAATACATTTAAAATCTAAGCAGTTTACTAAAGTTCTCAGGCTATCAAAATGCTGAGTAAATATCTTAATTAATCTAAGTATTGAATTGTGAATACCAGCCCAGGTGTCTAGACAGCGCCTTCTTGCGTAAACGGCTGTTATTTGAATGAAAGAAGTCTTGATAAAAAATAATCGTTATTGTCTTTCTGCCCTTAGGAACGATTAACTTTGTTGACATGTGGAAACAATGACGAAGTGTTGATACACTGTGTTTTTCTGTGATCTGATATATCCACTGAGTGATGTGCGCAAATTCCCTGTTAAATGAGTGGCATATTATGACCGTGTAATCAGCGTAAAGTGAAAACTCATTGTACTCGATTTGTACACAGTTGAAAATCTCCATTAGAGATTTTGCATATCCGAACACTTATACATATCATATCTTTTTAAAGATAAAGAGACTTAGAAAATCGAAACATGTTTCATGATTCTATTGGTAATGCGAATACAATAATGTGTGTAAGAACCGCTAGTGTTCTAAGAATTTTGTTTTGTTTTGACAATGTAACTACATCCCTTAAATCATTGTAGCATGATGATTAGAAGTTTGAAATATAAAACACATGCAACTTATGTTTAGTTTTACGTACAACAATAACATTTCTTTCCATTAAAGCGTGGTAGACTGATAATAAGTTTCAAATGATAGCGCACAAGTTAAAGACACTAAGATTAAGATTCACACAAACTGTTATTCTCTTTGATTTCAGTACTATGTATAACGACTCGCACCAAACAACTCCAGGAAAGCGGTTGAAATGTGTGTGTGTGTGTGCGTGTGTTTGTGTGCGTGTGCGAGTGTGTGTATGAGTGTATTTTGTTTCCATTTGCACACCAACGTCTCTGCGTTTGATTGATGGCCGCATTCTGCCAAGCACTTTAAAAGGCGATATACTGTAGTATCCATGATGTTTAGCTCCGGCTCAAGTCACGTGACAAACGTATCCACTTGAGATCGATACTAAGCGTGTAACCGATCCCAGAGTCTGACGCGATCGGTTATGAATATTAGAGAGACGCTAACGCTGTAGTGAAGGAGAGTCAAGACTTCTCTTCCGAAACTCGTGTACTAGTTTAGGTAGAGGCGATAAATTACTCGTAAACGGACGTTTCTAATAACACAGCAGTGCAAGTGCCGGTGTTGGCCAGTTGTGCCTATACTTGTAAAAAGAGGCAATTTTTGTTGATTATTCTTCCGTAATAATGAAGTATTGTTACTTTCTCAAATATCTCGGCTGTATGTTCCGATAATCAGACCACGCTGATTGTAAAACTAAAGAAACATTGAAATACTCAAATGTATGGTAGGGTATTTGATAGCAAAAAGTTGGTAATGCTGCTCCATGGGCTAGTTGTGCCTACTTGCAAAAGAGGCAGTAATTATTTGGTTGATTGTTCTTCCGTATTAATGAAGTATTGTTAATTTCTCAAATGTGTGAGCTTGTATGTTCCAATAATCGAACCACGCTGATTGTAAAACTAAAGAATCATTGCAATACTAAAATGTATGATAGCGTATTTTGATAGCAAAAAGTTGGTAATGCTGAACCTTTTAATAAAAACAAAATGTGTACATTAGTAATGATGAATTTCTTTGGAGTGCTAAATTATGTTGCGACATAGTTTTAGATCATAACTGAAATACGAAATTATTATTTAGCTGTGGCAATACAGTCTTTAGAGTCCTTGCCCGCTGTCGCGCAGGTAAAATAATATGAACGAGAGAAAGGCCTTGTCTTATGTACATTCAATATGAACAATTTCAAGACATAATGCATATGAAGCTCCTAAACCAATTAATTTTTTTATTTGTTATCAACGTCAAGACATTTTCGGAGTTGCAAGCATGACAATGGTGACTGTATTTAATTTTTGTTTGAATCTACACGAGGCATCATTAAGCCACGGTACCCAGGTGCAAATGGAATGAATTCATTGGAGCTCAAATATATCAAACATAATTATGCTTGAGAAATGTGGGTACAAAATAATAATAGTGCGAATCGCTTGAGTTGCAGAAGGTGCTATAAGCCTGTATAGAACGTCTATTGAATTCCACTGTATAGCATCCTTTTGCGGCTCACGTGGCATTATGCTTATAAAACGAAATCGGAAAACAAATTTTAAATGAAGTTAATTATGGCGCGACAGTCTCATGCACCATCGCTTGTTTCGTGTTTTTTTTAACGGCAGCTGCATTGTAGGAAATCACTATTCATGTTGTGTTCATTATTTGCACGCGCCCATACCACATGCCTCCTTATATAAAGTTATAATACTACCTGCCAAATATAACATAATACATGAAAGTAAATTGTGTGTATTATCATGATCATCAGTATCTCCAAGTAAACATCTATAGGTTGAGCTTGCCTCAATTAGTTATGAAAATATCAGATATATCCAGTCATACAAAAAATAAAACTTAACTTAACAGAATTGTAGACAGTTTTGATAATTTCTACGAAAGCCAACGGCCACGCAAACTGTTATTAATCAGGGTGTGATATTGTGAAAGTTCTGTCAACAATTTTCTCCAGTTATTCACTTTTCCGAAATCTTATACAACCAACATAACTTGAACTTATGAAGAAATCACGCTTTAATTTTTTTTAAATTTTTTTTTTATGAGTATGCTTCAAATGTGGGATATAATCATTTCATTTCATTTTATTATCCTACCACGACTACGCTTTCTGAAATGTTAAACTAAGGTAACCACAAATGCTATGTATTCGAGAGATATGTGATGGCATCTATATCATAAAAAAGTAAGTAACCTATTTGCCCGTAATGCGAGAAAGAACGTTCCCGTCGATCTAGCGCGAATCGGCGGAAAACAAGAAGTTATTGCCCCAGTAGACGCGCGGCAGATTATGTCGAGGGAAGCCGGGTATTACGTTCACACGCACTCTCCGGCTTTATTTCGAATCTCTTCAGGGGGCGAAGCTCTCTTAATCGACGATGTTTAACTCGTTGCATAAACATGAGGGCTTCGGATCCACTGTAACTTTCCCCGAGACGTCGTATCCGTAAAGCCCTCTCATCTATAATGGATTTTCGCCTTCAAAAGGGAACACGATTGCTTACGGTCCCCAAGAAAAGCCCGCTAAACCCTACTAGGAATTAGCAACGGTAGAAGTTCCCTTGCACATTAAGGTGGATTTCCATGAAGGGTTATAGCGACAATATCGGTATTGTGTAGCGTGAATGGATACTTATTGTGTGACCATGATAACGTCTTATTTTGAAAACATCGAAAGCTGGTCATTTACAAATATCACCATTCAATGGATCAACATGTCTTGATTTGGTAATAACATTAGAGACAACTCTAAGCGACACATTAGCGATAACCATATTAAGAATAATCTACTCATATTCCAAATCTTCGATATATCTAGTGGTATTTAGCAGCCAACGCTTGGTGTTGATTTAGGAAAAATATCAAATTCATCTGACCTTCTTAAGTTAAACCTTTTTGTCCAACTTGTACTTGATTCCTAACGTAATATATCAGCTACTTTACGTGAGGCATTAAGAGAATATAAAACTATTTACACTCCATGGACTAAAAACAGAAGATCCTGCAATTTACATTTTGTGTAATTTGTGTTTTATAAGTATCTAATTGTTGGCCTCCAATATAATGAAGAGGAAACAGAATTGGGGTTAACGGAACTAATTCAAAACCAAAGTTGAAGACTGTTTATCACCGTAAATATGGCCATTTCCTCTGGATTTAATAATGTACCGGCTTAGCCGACAATCACTTAAAAACGATATATCATTTTGTAAGACCATTTGCCTAATAGTAAAGTAATAACTTTCAAGCTTAACATTACAGATATATCAATTGGAAACCATAATGTATCATTTTGAAACTTAAGAAAATGAGGTGAAATGGTGAATACACCATCCCTTATTCTTTATACCCACCTAGTATATCCCTTCAAAATAAAGTTTCGAGTTATAATCGAAATTAAATTAAATTATTACTTTCCAAACATGTTACAACTTAAATTAGATTGATATTTTGGCAAACGTTTGAGAAAAAAAACACATTACAATTCAACTTTGATTAATAAATGTTAGAACAGCTCTAAGACATGTTTAAAATGCCTCCACATCATTTAAAGCGAGGGCCAATGCAGAAGTGCCACTGCCTCCCGCTATATGATACCATCTACTTAAAAACATGTTGCAGTCTTAATTAATGTACAGTGTGTGATAATAATTTAATAACATTTCATAATCTAACAAAGAGTAAGATTTGTGATACTAACTTTTAACATGTCGCAATCTAACTTAGATAACTGTTTGATAATACTTAAATTAATACGAATACATTTCATCTTACAGCCTATATAACTTAAAAATATATGTGTGATCATAGTGTGAAAACAACCTAATTCAGATTTATATGTGTGATACTGATTTTAAAACATTTTACGATCTTACTTAGTATAATTATATCGTTGGTAATGATTTGAAATCGAAATACAATACAACTTTTAATAATATGTTTAATTATAATCTGAGGACATGTTAAAATCTCGATTAAGTTAGTATGTGTAATAATTACTATAGTTACAATCCGTCTTAGATATAGATGTGTGATAATAAGTTTGATCCCATGTTTCAACCCAACATAGACTTATTATGGGTGGTAATAATTTGAGAACATAATACAATAAAACCTATATTAATATGTTTACTAACAATCTGAATACACGTTACATTGGAGATTACGTTAAAGGGATAGTTGAGTTTTGGTAAAGAGAGTACAGTTTTTGTCAAACTGAAAATAGTAACCAAAACTTGCACCATTACATTACAAACTAACAGTTATAACTCCACCATGCTCGAAAGAAAAACAAATTTACAAATGACTAAGTAAAAAGCCTGTTATCATTCAAAAAGAGCAGTTAAAACTCAAGAGGGCGCTCTCTAAAAACTCATTGGTTTAAACCATTTAAAATAAAACATATTGTGCACGTGATGTTTTGTTGAAATAGTGATTAGATAGAGAGATAATCAACAACTATTTAAAAACGTCTTTTGTAGAATTTTGAAAAGAGGAAGCATTTATTTAATTTTGTTAATGGCTGGTTCAACATTATCGAATACTCTTGTGGGGCCCCACAAGTACAAATGGTTATGTTTATGGATATTTCATCCTCATCTGAACCAATTTTGATCAAATAAAGTTTATTCTGTCAATAACATTGTATGCTCTTTCAAATTTGACACTCAGTTTTTCATTATCTCACCAACAAATTATTTGTGTAGCGCCCTCTATACCAAAACTCAACTATCCCTTTAACATATGAAATAATAACTTGGAAACATGTTACAATCGAGAAAAAAATAATACGCGCGATAATGATTTAAAAACATCTAACGTAGAATAGTATGGTGATAATAATTTTAAAACATGTTACAATCTAACTTAGATTAGTATGGTGATAATAATTTAACTACATGTTACAATCTAACGTAGATTAGTATGGTGATAATAATTTAACTACATGTTACAATCTAACGTAGATTAGTATGGTGATACTAATTTAACTACATGTTACAATCTAACGTAGATTAGTATGGTGATAATAATTTAACTACATGTTACAATCTAACGTAGATTAGTATGGTGATAATAATTTAAAACCTGTTCACAATCTAACGAAGATTAGAATGGTGATAATAATTTAAAACATGCTACAATCCAACGTAGATTAGTATGGTGATAATAATTTAAAAACATGCTACAATCTAACGTAGATTAGTATGGTGATAATAATTTAAAACATATTACAATCTAACGTAGATTAGTATGGTGATAATTTAAAACATGCTACAATCCAACGTAGATTAGTATGGTGATAATAATTTAAAAACATGTTACAATCCAACATAGATTAGTATGGTGATAATAATTTAAAAACATGTCACAATCTAACGTAGATTAGTATGGTGATAATAATTCAAAAACATGCTACAATCTAACCAAATGCTAACGTAGATTAGTATGGTGATAATAAGTTGAAAACGTGTTACAATTTAACTTCGATTTTGTGATGATAATTTTGAATACATGTGATAACCTAACTTACATTAATTATGTTTAATAATAACCTGAATACATATTCATATCTAGGTTAAGTTAACATTTGTAATAATTATTTGAAGACATGCAACAATCGAAATAAAAGAAAGTATGTGTGCTAATAGTTTAAAAACTTGTTACAATCTAACTTAGATTAGTATGTTGATAAGAATTCGAAAACATGTTACAATCCGCCTTAATATTTATATGTGTGATAATAAGTTGAACACATTCAACAATTCAACTTAGTTTGTCTAATGATAATTTTGATAACATGTGACAACTTAATTTAGATTAAATATGGGTGTTAATAATTTTGACACCATAATGCAATCAAACTTATATTAATAATTATGTTCGATAATAATCTGAAGACACGTTTCAATCGAAATGAATTATTATAATTTCAAAACGTGTGACAACTTAACTTAGCTTTATACATGTGATAATAATTTGAACATTAATGTTATATAAATTAAATTAATATGTGTGATTGTAATTTACAAACATTGTACAACCTTTTTAGGATAAATATCAGTGATAATACTTTTAATACATGACATGCATATATTATTGTAATCTAACTTAGCTAAATATGTGGGATAATGTTACAATGTTACAACTTAAATAAGATTAAACGTGTGATAGTGATTTTAAAACATGTTACGATCTTAATACTTAGATTAATTATATCGTTGGTAATGATTTGAAATAAAAATACAATCAAACTTTTCATAATATGCTTAATAATAATCTGATTTGTGGGATAATGATTTTACTTTTTTTTCAAATACAATTGAACTTGATTATTGTTAATAATTTGTAGACATGTCATCTTAAAATCGAATCTGTCATCTAAATGTGTTTGATGATATTTCAATCTAACTTAAGTTAGATTATTATATTCATGTGTGGTAATACCAAAAAAAACGAATACTTGTTATTGTTTGTCGAAGCATTACGTGCTTAACGTCTACGAAAGGCAACTGGTTACGATTTAACACACGTTAATGCCATGTGAACCAAGCGTTACAACGACTTGTTTGATATTGTTATATGTTTTGATGTACGATATGTATACGTCTTATGAATGTTTAATAACGTATCTTGACGTACTAACATTTTCCTTGTACAGTGCTCAAGTAAAGGCATAATCAATACATCAAATCTTTTAAAACCGTTGTTTACAAATGAAAACATGAGTTGTCAGGGTATTATTGCCAAAGGACGAACGACTCGTCTCGTGATGGTATCAATACTAATATAAATGGTTGAACAGTGGCATACCGATCGAAGTGAAGATGTGCGCACTGTTACATCTAACCCATCATACATGGATTGTACAAATAATGATTATAATAGAACATACATCATCTCATACCATCCAATGACCATTAAAGCAGTTCAACTTGTCATAATTGTAAACTGATTGGAGATTACAAGGAAATTAGTAAGTATTCTGATGCGTACCGGAACAAGCTGAGCACGCCGATCATCCTCGTGCTGTCTACACGTAGTCGGGTAGTGAACTCTGCGCGGAACATGATCCGTCAAGCATGTGCAGCTGGTATCCGCTCGTACACCCCATCCACACATAAGCCGAAAGTCGGCGGTATTCCTGCGCCTATGTTTGTTGTTTACATACGATACATTCAAATATACTAGTAAGTCGAATACAATTTAACTGAAATATTCGTCAATTTTCGTATAGTTACAATTATAGAATATATACAAAAACTGCATATTTTCGGTCGATTGCTCGTACTTCTCTGTATTACAGTTGGTTTGTATCCCATGGACTTGTGTCAGGCCTATGTGTAGCTACTGGCTAGCATGAGCATTGTAATTGAGATCAGGGAAGGACCGTCATCTTAATAGCTTTAATCTCTCAAACTCTTTATCTCCAAAGACCAAACTTCAAATGATAAATTCGGCCAGTATTCTTCGACTAATTGTACCCCTTAAACAAACACATAAAAAAGGTGTTATCATTAGTTCTTTTGTAGTTTATATTACCATCCCCCATAAGCCGAGTCACATGTGGACGTAAAGCCAGTTGCTTGGTTTTAGAGGGTCTTTCTGGAGTCGATCGTTCCCCTTGACCATGCCGTGTGGCGTTGAGTATGATTCTTGGTATGGTCGGTTATTTACCCCAATATCGCCTACAGCGACCTGGGGACGAATGCTCTACCATGACGCATGACCAGCCCTGGTTCCACCGATCTTTAGATATATTGGACGAACTTTTAATTCATGTTGAACATGAGTAGATATTGAGGAAGGTAAGTGTGCTCTGCTGCGCTCTTCTGGAGTATGGTTTCTAGTTTGTTAACATCGATGAGCTAGAACCATTACAAGTTTCAAGTTCAAGTTTCAAGTTTTATTTATCTTTCTTTCATAACACACATTACAAATATGACATGAATATAACAAATTGACGAAATATGGCGTTCCAATAAAAAGATGAGGTGACCTTGGTTGAAAGCAAAGCTTGTGGAATTAAGGTCCCTCATGTGTAGCTTATGAGTATGTCCTGAATGAACAAACTCGTCAAATAAGAATACTGAATACGTTAAAATGCTTACAAACTAAACTAACTAATGAACTGAGAATAATATAAACATAAATAAGAGTAATACAATCTTAATAATTACTTCTAATCATACCTTCCTGATTAAGTTTCGAGCCCCTCAGTCCAGAACGATTAGGGAACATGTTCAGATAATAATATAATAATAACAATGAAATGTTAACAAACACATGAAGGTGAAAATTAGTCTTAACTGCGAGAACATTGACCCCCCCCCCCCCCCCCCCCCCACCAACCACATGGAAGAACAGGTCCAATTTTGATAAAGATTGTCCCGAAAAGGGCAAGCCAACAGTCGCTGCTATTTCATGCTTTTAATATTTACCGTATGTTTTCATGTAAAATATATTAATATGTATTAATATCTGTATCAATATATATTTTTCTCCCGGAAATGCCCGTCCTTTCCCCCTGCCCCTTTTATCTCATCAAGAAAATCCTAGCCCCCGCCCCCTATCCCCCTCATTGGTATACATGCCCGCACTTTGCCCGGTCATGGGAATCATTATCCCCCTCTTTACCTCGTCAATGGAATCATTACCCCCGTCGTTGTCCCCTCATTTGAATCATTGCCCCCGCTATTTTTCACCTCATATGAATAATTATCCCCCTTTTAGTCCTTCTCGTGGACATCCTTCTCCCTCTCTCTATTTGTCCCCTTATGGGAAACCTTATCACTCTTTTCCCCCTAATGGAAATCCTTGCCCCCCCACCCACCCCTTCTTGGAAAAGGGGAATAATTGCCCCTACATGGGACTCATTGCCCCGCACTTTGCCCCTCATGGGAATTCTTAACCCGCACTTTGCCTCCCTTTTGCCTCTCGTGTGAAACATTGACCAAGTTCGTGCCCCCCCCCCCCTCTATGCTTCCTGGTCGGAATCATTTCCCCCCCCCCCTCCACGCTCTGTTCCCATGTGGATTTATTCTTGCTTCGCCAGTGCGTTGACTGCAATTACTTAATTGTGCAACAGAAGGAATTGGCAACTGGGAGGCGCAGATTTCGAAGCAAATATTTTCGCCTTACTGTAAATCATTCTGTAAACATTCTGTAAACATATCGCTTCGATTCGTGGTATATACGGGTGTGTGATATCATAATTAAGCGGCTTATTGACCGCCGCCGGGATAATTGCTCGGCGAATCCATCCACCAAGTACATGGAGTAGGTGCTGATGTACTTTAGCACGGACTATAATAAAAGCGAGGGGACGCTGGCGTAACAAAAATATGGGGGCCAGGGAGGCAATATCGAACCGTCTTGTGATAATTTTCCCACTTACGATTGTTCCCTTTATCCATGTGCTAGTGCATAACAATAAACAATAAATTACGCCAATTGGATTATTATTTAACACAAGTTTGGTATCTCCTTGTATTGAAAGTCCCCCTCCACTTATTTATGTATTTCTTACCCTCTGTCAGTCAGTGAAGCTAGTCGTAGCTAAGCTACTTCGGGAATAAGGAATTGGAGCCAATAAGCGACTATAAGTAAGCAGAAGTATTATATAAGACGTAGTAAGTGAAAACACGAGGGAATGATAATCGCTTCTAATCGATATTAGCTGGAAGCTGTACGCTATTCGTAAGTGAATATTAAGTTGCTATTTAGTTGCTTCAATTATCATATATTTTTACTTTTACTAATTCAAGTAAGAGTGGTGTAGATGTTCTTTTCATTCTAATCTGGTGCTGATGCACTTTAGCACGGCTGAAGCCAACGTGAAGGGGAATATAAATTATTACGATGCTACATGCATCGACAAGCAATTCAAACTAGACCGCTAGAATGTAGAAGAAGACATAGTTATGATGTGTAAACGTCTTGTAATCATAACGGTTAGAGTAGAAACGAGGATATATATATAATTTATCGCAAAGTGACTTGACAACCACTGTTTGACACTTGCTCCAAGAAGCAGGGCAGTTGGAAATTTGTATTGTGTCTATTACGTTACTCCTTAGCACTGGTAAATACGCGGGGACCTAAAATTGAAGAATAATCAAATTTCACATGCATGCGTACCTTTCTATTCGTGAACAAGAACGATAATTTCCCTAAACGGAAACAAGTGCACCGTGTATGTATGAAATATATCCGTCGATTAGTATTTCAGAGATTAGTAGTTAAGATGACCTCTTCTTTCTGTTTTAGTGAGTAGATAGAAGATGCAATTCTGCATACGTGACTAATTACTATAAATATTTGTTGGCGCTGCATGGCTCAACGCTGCAGGCTACTCACCATTGAAGAAGTTGCTACTTGTGTCAATTATCAAATATTGTTTCATGTACTTGAACAAGTAATTGTTCATTTGTGTATCCTCGAATCCGTCTATGATTGCACGCTAGAATGACCAAGTATCTTTAATTAGGATAGTTTCATTTTCAGTAAATAGTGAACAACCTGGATTTGTAACCTAAATATTATTCACTTCTTGACGCTAGCTCTAGGCTATGTGTTGATCTTATTACCATGATTACTTCGGAAGATGTCTTAAATTGAAAATAGGCAGCGTTTTTGCTTTAATCCATCGTTGGCGAACGTTCAACTTCTAAGGACCAACGTTGCTTCCAAACGAATCCCAAGGTGGTATTCCACTTTAATACGATGCAATATAAGTAACTGCATGGTGATCGCTTCTATTTAATGAACGCTGCAGGCTATTCATGGGTGAAGAAGTTGGTAGTTGTTTCAATTACACAGTATCAATTCATTTAATTCACAATTATATCAATTCATTAAATTCAAATGTGTATTGCTCATGTTCGTTTCACCCTTCTATACGAAATGGCCTAAAATCAGGGAGTAATGTTTAACCCCAAACCTGCCAGAGTACACGCCCAGTGCCACATTAATTGGAAGGCCACGGCTACATTGCTTTTGGGGGATTTGAAAGGAAAATACCCCACGCCTGCAGATTAGGGGGCGCACATACAGTACGTAGAGCCACTTATGTATACAATGCCACCGCACAATACAATGGGCATGGTCAAGTACTCTATTATGCGTGCATGCACATCAATGGCATCCAAGCAGGAGCTGCATTGCAAGTGATTGGCACGTTAGGAGTTAATTAACTGTTATATTGACATTATTTGATCTCTCTGTGCACTGGTAAATATGACGAGTGCTTGTTGATTTGAGCCGTGTGCAAAAATAGTAATTCTGAATTAATTTAACACGTTTGTTTATCAGTTTTGCTAAATATTTTGCAAACATGTGTAAAGAGAATCTTATTTTAATGCAATGAGACCTGCACTGTAAACAAAATACCGCGATATTTACTTCATTGAATTATGTTAAAAAACTGCCTTAATTTTGTCAAGTATTAGTAACTTGAAGCTATTTTGAGTATCTTCTACTAAAAATATCATACAATCGTCAGAACTTAAAATAAATAAGTATGTTTCTTTACGCTATTTAATGAAGTAAAATGTAAGAGTTCGATTTAAGTTAAAATCACTAGAAAGAATCAATAAAATTGTGTAAAATACATTTTCGTAGCGAAATGGAATATATGCTTTTATTCCGAAAGTGTTCCTCCATTTAACTCACTTATTCAGAACGCAGTATCCTTCATTCCTAAACCTAGGTATAGGCTATATCATTCGCTTTATCATTCGCTCTTCCTATATACCGTAGGCATGCATGATTAACTTATATTATAATGGTGCATCTTTAAATGAACATTTTTAACAGTTAATATTCGTAAAAAGACCCAAAGAGAACCGACAAATAACTTTGAAAAGATTTTATTTCCAGAAAATTAACGTTCCACTGAGTATTCATCATACATTTTAATTTCACTTATAATCATAAGGTCGTTTTAATGTACATATTAGATTATTTGTTAAAAATGGTAAATCTTCGATATGTTTCAAATCTGATTCATGAATATTCATGAAGTAAAGTTAACTTAAATCTACACTATTCTTATATTATTGTTACTCAAAATAGTAAAAAGTAGAAATTACTTAATTATTTGTATTTGCTTTTGTTCAAATTACTTACATGTATCTAGTTTTTCTACTTATGTTTGTAATGTCATTTTTACATGAATTTATTGAGTTATGTTTAAGTTTGTAGAACTTAAATTTAGCGAGTACGCAGGATAAAAATGTGTTTTTGCTTCAATTCTAATTGGAAAAAATAAGTAATAATTACTAACTGAAAGAATATTTTTTACAGTGTGCTATATTTAGGTTGTATCAGATTACTATATATTTTAATAATGATCAGGTGTTGTTAAAACTGAAGATTATGATATTTCTGTTAAAAACAAAAGCGACATTTAAGCGACTGTTTAAAATCCTTCTATCAAATTGTTTTGATTACCAATTATTTGTTTTTTCTTTTGCAAAAAAAGTCAACTGACGCTTCTCTATCTTTATTCTTCTTCTTTCTATAGCGATTTATTTGTGTTTAAAACACTATGGAACAAATAGGCTTTAATGCAGCCTATACTTTTTTTTTTTTTTTTTTTTACTAATTTCTCTCATATTTCAGGAGAAATCAACTTTGATCTCTTACGTATTTCAATAATTACACGCGTAAAACGTTTCTTTAAATATATTCGCCCGCGCACGTTATAACTATTTAAATATTATGTTTTTATTCAATAAAGAGGCTCTTAAACATTACATATTGTTTTGTATTAAAATAAGATAATGGTAATAACAATTTTTTGCTCAAATATAGGTCTCTATTTTCCTTTTTGTGTGGGTTACATGTATTAGTTTGATTTAGGTGTTCCAGAATTTCTGGCGGCTGTCATTAGCGAACGCATATATGTAAAACGAATTTATAACGCATCAACTAAATATGTTTGATGTTCTCAAATCCCCCTGTCCCTTTACACACGTCATACAATTCAATCCATTGAATCTGAAATAAACGTAATGACTACGAGTGAAATTATGATTTTGCTTAAATATGTGTGTTGTTTTATTATTTCTAAAAGTAGTTTGATTATAGTGTTTCAGGAATATTATTACTGGAATGTGTAGTATAAGTAAACATGAATCGACAATAATAAGGCATCTGCATGTACCCCATGGGCGTCGATCTGTAATTGATACCCAGTCATCAGGGAGGATGATCTATTCATTCATCCCCCTGATGAATAGGTATTACGTAAGTATCGACGCCCATGAATTGTACCCCATTATAGAAATCTTAATGATGACTGAAATCTTCAAACCCGTATTAGCTCTCATTAAATGCAATCCGTTGATCAAACAATAGATTTTTTTTTGTATCCAGGCAATAAAATGTTATGGTTAATCATTGATAGGTAAGTACTCTTATTTCCGTCATGCCTGCAGCTTTCTAATACACGTATCACACAGATCTCCGAGGATTAAGAATCTCGGGTGTTCTCGCCTCGCTTTTCTCGTAAACGTTTTTTTTTGTTTTTTGTATTGGTTAATGTAAATATGGCGCCTGAGCAGCTTCGTATTATGTAATAAGATATCTTTATAGATGTAAACTTGCTTACACGTTTTCTTTGAGGGATACGCGAACCGCGACAATTTAAATCGTGTATTACATCGATTATGGAACCAAACGGTATAAATAAGTTCTGATGCAGTAACACATCCTCCCCGTAAAGCACTGTCATACGCAAATCAAATTTAGAAATGCTATTTTTAAGGCGCCATAAACGCTCCGTGACACACAGGCCTCGTAAAGCAATGGAATAGCCACGTAAGATTCTGGGCCACTCCCGTAACAGTCAGTAACATAATGCATGTCTATCGACGGGGATGATTTTACGTGGCAGACATTTTGAAACGTCAGTACTGCATTCCGGGAAGTGCCACGTTGCTGCTCGGTTACGGCCACGTAATAGCCACGAAATTAGTTACGTTTCATGTAATTTCATGGAAATGACATTATGTTGCTATTACGGCGAGACTCGGCGGGAAGGTGTGACTAAGACATTAGATACAAGCTCATATAAAGGACAAGTTACTTCGCCCTTGCACTATCCACAAAGGTCTGTTTAGTTATAAGTGGAGCGGTCATCAAGTTTAATGTTATTGCTAGTTCCAGGCTTTTTTTTTTTATGTTGTTTAAACAAAAAAATGTCGGTGCCTATTGATAACTAGGACTGCATGGTCTAAAGAACATCATGTTTTACTAAAAACTAAAACGTGATTGTTTTAATATTGATTTATTAAATAATTGATGGATTGCATGATGGATTAATTGATTGATGTGTGTATTTATATATGTATGTATGTATGTATGTACATTGTATGCAGGAGCCGCGGAACCGGGGGGGGGGGGGGGCTGAAAAACAGTTATTAGTTATTATAACAATTAAAATGTGGTCAGCCCCTCCACTTTCAAAACCTTTCCGCGGCCCCTGGTATGTATCATTCAATTATTTGATATTCATTTTATTAATAGTAATAATGATAGGTGCAATTGTTATAATGCCCAATATGATACAGTATCATCTCTAAGCACTTTTGACCTCATAAATTAGTTAACTTCAATTTGTGAAATATTCATTTTTTTCATTTACTTAGTTAAGTACTACATGTATTTGTATAATATTCTGTATATTATATACATTTATTTTTTTACCGAACGTTGTACAGACCAAGCATTCTGCCGTGGGTTACATGGCCCTCATGTTTATTCCACTGTCAATCGAACCTAGTTATGCCACTTTCCTGACTTGTATTAAAATTGTGTTTCAGGTATCCGATGTCATATGGAAATTGCCTTTTCTTATCATCATAACTAGAATTCTCATCTCTGTTTTCGCAGATCGAAGCTTTGAAAATACTCTTAGAATTTAACATTAAGTGTGAGTTTCTTGTTGCAGCCACTGGGATACTTATACTTATGCGGTCTGCGGTCTATCGCTCGTGCATGAAGGGATAGAAATCAAACTCTTGAATTAGCACAAATACAAATTACCTCCCTTTCATCATATCGAGTTTCCTCTTGTATTTTGACATGTCATTGTACACTGCATTTTGGTAAGGACTATGTATATGATTATCAGTCACACCCTGAAACATGTTAAAGGTAGTTCGGATTTGTAAGTCAGACGCGCGGTGCCATCTTGCGATCCGCCTTGCGCGCGGTGTGGAATGCATACTGGTTCAGTGTTATGCAGTGCGCACAGACTAGCCTAGCTCAAAATGGCGACCCGCATCACCACGCATGACATCTTTCGTGTAAAGTTAAATAGTAGTCATTTGATAAGGTCATACGATATGACAGAAACGACCTATGGACTACTGGTCGAGCTGCAGCCGCAAGGCCGTTCACAAACCTGCTCATTAGTATTCAAATATTTGGATATGTAACGAGCTGTGACCAATGAGCGTCACCGTCGCTGCGCCCGGTCACGCTTCCCTGACTTGCACCCACAAAACACACTGTTGAACATAACATACATAACGTATTATGGTAAACGCACTTCCTGATTGGCCGCTAGCTATATGCTTAGAGAAATTCAAATTCAAAGTCAACGGAAGGTCATGCAGAAGCGGAAAGGCCTTGTGATTGCAACTTGTGTGTTATCGTGTTCGTACTCAGACGCGAGGCTTGTCAAAGGGCCAGCTATTTTGAAAAAGTAACAAAGATCACGCTTTTGTGCCCAATTAATAGAGTAATATTGTTGGAACAATACACCAAAAGCTGAATTTTTCATGCGAAAATTACCGTTCCGCTGAGACGCACCAATATTCCACAGTGTCAGTGTACGCCTGCCCTTGTCCTGCTACGTACTCGCGACTATAAAATTCTACTTCCTACATGCATGAATGTTGTTGTTTGTAACGACCGAGAGTAAATAGTTCGAACATTTGATCGCTAATGGTGCCGTCACACCGCCCTACGCTTCTACTATACTATCTGGAACAATAGCTGATCACAAGCACTGGATAGATCTGAAAATGTCTTTTGTTCAATGGGGAGGGAATGGGAAGATTATCTCACATGCGTGAAAAGATAACCTCCCATGCATGAACAGATAATATACCCCCCTAAACAAAAGTTCAGATCACAAAACCCCTACGCTCCTACTACGCTTGGTTTGGGTGTGTTCAAAACAAGTGTAGCAGGAACGTAGGGGTTTCGTGATCTGAACTTTTAGTCAATATTGGGGCATTTTATTTGTGCCAACTCTTTACATTTCCATTGACTGTTAAAGGGTATTATTTCACATTGTCGAGGGTTGCTGTTATTCAGGGGTTTCACAAAACTGCTGATTAACTTTTATAATGCATCACATCTCAGTTTCTTGTTCACACACTTGTGATTTTGATCCCTTTGATTGCTGCTTATACAATTTGTAAAAAGGTACACACGTATTATATTATGTTAAATACGTAATAAAATAGTTTTAATACGTGTTCGTGATGTATTCAATAATTCACAACTACGCGAAAGTAGGGGTAAATTATAGTACCAACAATAAAGCTCTATCTCTCTCTTCATTTTTCAGAACTATTTTGGGGTTGCAACGAATCGTTTTACTTGGCATCATAAAGATATCAATACTCACCCCTGTACACTTTTATGGGGTGTTTTTATCGGAGCTACCGAGTAATCCCTCGTGACATCTCGGGTATCACTTGACTATAACAAACATGTAGGAACCAGATATATTCATTCATACACGCACGTATTAGTTGCTTATCATCAGACTCGCTAGAGAATTCTGCTTGCTCCACATATAGTTGTCTAGCACTTAACCTGCCGGGGCATCGAAGCTTATAGTAGGCATTGGGTGCGTCTATCTCCTCCCGTTTATCACATAATCACCCCTTCGAGACGTGTCCAATCGTTACAGGTGATACGTGGTGCGTTGACGAGTCCAGAGTCAGCGTTCTGATACGCGATTCAAACAAATATATTGAAAGGGTTATTAGCCTGGTAAAATGTGGAATTCTCGGCAAGAGAGTTTATTTAAACGCACCCACTGATTAGCCTGAAACATGTTTCAAAATGCTGATTATGTGATGATATAAACACACTCGTGTGTAATGTCAAAGACTGTAGAATTACAAGACAGATCACTGGCGGTCGCGCAGCGATGTCCCTTCAAACAGAATGAAGATTCAAATCGAGCTAAAGAGAAAGTTGGGTACACCCAGAGGTTTGGGTACAGTACTGAATCTTGTTTATTTTAATTAATTAAAAAACATTTAAAAATTATTGTCGATGAGCTTTTTTGGAACAAATGTTCCCTTTGTTAGTATTAATTTAAACAAAAGTAAGGATCAGAACGTACTTACTTAAACTCGGCAAATTCAGGCTAGTATGACGATTGAACATCAGCTTATCTCCAAGTTGAGTACACCTGGGGGACACATTGTTTTTCTAATTCAATATTGTCTTTGTATATGTAAAAATATTTAAAAATTATTGTCGATGAGCTTTTAGAGATTTTCACTCACATTTTTAAAATAAAGAATTGTTAAATTCACAGATCTCGAACGTGCACAATAAACAGGCAATGGAATATTTGGGTATTTGCATATTATCACGCACACTGTCGGAATATACGCACCGACAAACCAATCGACTTTGTTCTTCCCAACATGATACTGCTTTGTGGAATAATTGACCAATGATAACTGCGTATGTGTGCGCATTATAAAATCGGTGCGCTTAGTCAGCTGATTTATTTCCGAAAATAGTGTTGTTGCTAGGCTAAAAATAGCCGAGTCATTCACATTAAGCCAGCAGCAACAACAACAATTGCAACAATAAATATGTGGGGAACCCCCTGTGCAATTTGCATTGTGACGTCAGGACTGTAATTGCGCGCATTAACTGAGGACATCGCGCGCTGCCCATTCACTTTGTACAAGAAAATTGTCCAGTGGTCGGTCTTTCCATTAAGCGTCTTTGGTAATGTGTAGTGCAAATCAGCACCATCGGCACTGTCTGAGTTAAATATATTCATGCCTAGGCATGCTACACCGAGGTTTGCCAGTTTAAGCTAGGCTAGTTTGTGTACACTATAAAAACTAACACGGATCCAGTGTGTATTTCGCACTGTGCGCAATGTGTTTCAATTTTTGTATAAGCTTCATAGTATTTTAAGCAAATACAAAAATAGTATAATGTTACTGAAAGAAAAATCCATGATGTTAGAAAAGCAAGCATTCTGTTATTAAGAGGTTAAATATTTATGTTATGATGGAGCTGCTTATATTAGAGCTGTAGTAATATTGCTCTTTTTTCGTTATGCGGGAGGCAAACCTGTATACAGGGTGGCCCAGAAAGAACGCAACACCTACGATCGTTAATTTTATCTACATCATCGACCAAATGTCATGGTTTTTTGTTTGATTGCGTAGAACATTCTTTTTCCAACAAAATGATACCATGAGCATTGATTTTGGGTAAGGCGTTTGGATCCTAGGGCCATTTTTCTGAGGCAATGTCGTTTCCTAAATCTGCTACTTTTTCGTCTGCAGCGATCCTCGCAACACTGAGACATTCTCGGCCCACGGCCTGCCGTAGAATTAGCTGTACAGAAGAACCGAATGACTGCTCTCCCTTTGATAAGGAAGGAAGGGAGAGCAGTCATGCGGTTTTTCTGTACAGCTAATTCTACGGCAGGCCGTGGGCCGAGAATGTCTCAGTGTTCCGAGGATCGCTGGAGACGAAAAAGTAGCAAATTTAGGAAACGACATTGCCTCAGAAAAATGGCCCTATGATCCAAACGCCTTTGGAAAAAGAATGTTCTACCCAATCAAACAAAAACCAATGACATTTGGTCGATGATGTGGATGAAATTAACGATCGTAGGTGTTGCATTCTTTCTGGGCCACCCTGTATATAACTTATGCATATTAATGTCCACGGTTGAAATAATACATCGTGTTGGAATCAGATACCATGCTGGCAGTGTATATTATAAGCAAGGGAATTGTGCTGGATTTGCCTGCTGCGGGCGACTTGGTTTTTGGTATAACAAGCATTGCTCATAGACGTGCGCCCCATTGCAGAAATAGATACAATCGATTGTAAGTCAGATCTAAATGCGCAAATCTGATTGGTTGAAACGCGCAAATTGTCTAACTTACAATTAATCGTAACTTACAATCGATTGTTTTTTTCTTTCTGCAACGGGGCCCATAACCCGCGTTGTCGAAATCAGAAATGCGCACAGGACATGGCCATGTCTTGAGAAACAGGCAAATTGCGTGCTTGAGCGTGACAGGCGTATATCTCTTCCCTTGCTTCACCCAAAAGTGCTAGTATAATACAGTTATACCCAGTGCCGAAATCTTAATCCACAAGTGCCACATTAGTTTGAAGACTACAGTTAAATTGTTTTTGTTTGTTTGTTTGTTTGTTTGTTTGTTTTTTTTTTTTTGGGGGGGGGGGGGGGGGGGGGTTGAAAGGATCTATTGAAAAGCAAATGCCCCACGCGTGAAGATTAGGGTGTGCACTGAACGATAGAGCAACTTAAAACGAATATATTGCCACGGCACAATACAACGAGCAAGGTCAATTACTATTATTACCATTGCGTGCACGCATATACTTGGCATCCAAGCAGCAGCTTTAAGATGTATACAAAGCACCTAACCACATAATTTGAATGGAAGTATATGCCAATTAAGTATGCGGTCGACACAGCGCACTGCGTTCGTATAACATTGCACCTTCCCGGGGCTCTTTGAATAAAACGCCCTCCGCCACGATGCAGTGCCTTTAATATACCTAGTATCGGGCACACTTACGTACTGGGTTAAATTGAGATCTCGGGTGATTCACGATTATGTATCATAAAATAAGATCCAGAGACTGCATAATCTAACCTCAATCAATGAGTCTACCTGATATCCCCGATGTACATGCCAATCACCCGATTGGTTAGCTTCTCACCTATGCAGTCGAATGCGGCCACTATATATATTTTAAAGTGATTCATCAAAACTTCATAACATTTTTCCGAAATGTGTATGTTTAGACTTCAATACTATACCAATATTATTGACTGTATAGCCATAGAGTATAACACTGTTTACATAAATTATATAGTGAAAAGGAGTACGTTGTACTTGTCATGGAGTAACTTGTCAAGTTGATGTCAGATGGTATCAACGGCAGACAATTTAATTTGTACTACAATCGTAAAGCGTTCCTGGAGCAAATTTCATTCAATCGTAAATATCTCCATATACTTGGTGCGAAAAATTCAAGAAAAAAAAAAAACCCATTCTTCGATATATAACCATTAGCCAAACAACAAGGTACAAGAGAAATGTTAAAGCTTCAAGTGGTTTTTGTTGAATTTGACGACGGAAGTTAGTGGATCACTTTAATAAGCTAAGGAACCAGCAATAAATCCAAACAAATAGGGCAGTGAAGTGGGTGTAAAGGAGGGTGATTATATAGCTTACAACTCTGCCAGTTCAAACACTGGCCCTGCATGGCATCATTCCAAAACCAGCCCTACCACTTTTCCAGGAAAAAGTTAGGAAAGTCAGTATTTACAATGTGTTTTGGCAAACGCTATGTACACAGTCTTTAACCCATTGATTACAGGAACCCGGTGGACGTTGTATTTACTGTGTTGGACATGCAAAATCTAGTAAGCAAAGGATAAATGAAAGCTTAACAAATGCCTGAATATGTAAGAGTTTATCCCGAATAGAGAAATGTTGCACGAACATTGATGTTATCATAACTCTCGAAGAGAATGGGGAGGGTGGGGGATGGGGGGCTTAAGCCTCTTAGCTCATAGACCCCCCGACACCACCCCATCCCCTTTACCGTCTCGCATACACACACCTGTGTCCGCCATCAACATAAGCTTGTGAATTCTCGGCAGTAAATGAAATAAATATGGAGCTAATGGAGGGGGATCAATGAAAGTGGATCCGCTGTGCGTACGAGAGGCCGGTCATGCTCAGTGTTGCCTTCTGAGAATTCAAACTCCCCCTCGTTTCGTCACTCGTCCACAGATGTGCCCGACACGCGACCACGTTGGGGTCCCCCGTCACTCAAACCTAACCTGCGCCTTTTTTGAACCCGGAAACCGCGCTTTTAGACCAATCCGCATCGAGTATTTGGAGACAGTTGCTGGGTATGATTTAATGTCACATTTTGTGCAAAATGGCCCACGCCGGGCTAACAAAAATAGTAAACATCATGTGTTTAGAGTTGGAATTGGAAATTGACCCAAAAGAATGACGTAAAATTGAATGGGGCCGCCACATTCTGGTTTATTTTTTTCGGAAATCTAAAAAAGAAGCGTCAATAGGCTGGATCAATAACTGTTTTCCTGGGGAGACAAGGAAGTCCTTAGTACAATAATGTATTCCATCAATAATACCATCATACATCAGTAGAGCAGTCTGTGGAAATTGCCTCCTTTTTTGCCTACCTCAATGTTGGGGGAAAACAGCAGAATACAGAAATAAATGCGTCCATGTTATTCCTGTATCTGTTGCCCATCTATATAGATGAATACCAAACTCTGATAATTCAAACTAGGACAGATTGTGCAAGTAACATTTCCCTATTCCAAACTTATTCCGACATGGGCCCAACCTCACTCGCAATTTTTGTTTTATTTGCGGCACAAATCGGTGCATTACTCGTGTGAAGAGGGAATACGGTTAAGGTTAGGTTAGGATTATGATTATGAAGGATAAGGGTTCGGGTTAACTAATACAAGCCCAATTATGTGCCGCAAATAAACTAAATTGCCCCCACTCGTACCTTCTTATAGATGTATCTTGCAACGCCACTGATTCCGATATAGGTCAGACTGCTCTGCCCTAACAACACCAAGTTCTGTTTCCCGCCATTTGTGCAGCAAATTGATTAGAACGAAACATTCGAGGTTCAAGGTTTCGTGACGGAGAGACGACGAGGGCGACACGATGCAAAACGAATGTTAAAGCTATATGAATGCCAAAATCAGAAAACACTTTCAGAAATTGAAATTTGACGGCAACAGTGTGAAGAATCGATAGTGCCCCCGTCCCACTAAATAGGTAAATCTCGTGGGTTTCTGTTTCCCTCTCCTTTTTTGGGAGCGGGTATCTAATTGATTATGTTATGTTGTTGGAAAATGAATTACAATTTTGCAAAATGACATTTGAGACTACAATCCTATACCAAAATCATTGTAAGATATGTCCAAATGATGACAGTTTCATTGAAAAAGAACACTGCTTTCCTGGTTAAAAAGGCGAACATTTGCGTCAGCTTTTACAACTAACAACAATATGACGTTTTTGACCGTTTATAAACGCTCTTGAGCTGAATTGTTATCAATGATAGATATCGTTATACTAAAGGGGCATTGGAAAAAAATAACCCTATTTTATTCTTCATAAGCAAAACAACACGGTAGAAGAGAAATGTGGAAGCTCAAATTATTTTTTGTGGAGTTAGACACTTTACAGGTGCACCTTTAATTGGCACAAGGGCTAGCAAATCAGTATTTACTAGGTCAACCCCTCTTTGATTCTTTGATTGTTGTTAACCGAGATTGCCGTTCACACAGTAGTCCAGTGGAGTCCAGTGTTGATCTGTTCATATAGGCACGCAATATAGTTACAAGCTTTGTATGCTTATTGTAACCATGTGGCTTCTTACCAGCTTTTATTCATGGATAGAATGAACGAGGGATAATGCTTTTGTAATATATTTTAACATTGTATCATGTTAAATCGTCATAAGTTTTTGTTGTTTGCAATTTAATTGGGTACTCAGAGGTTTAAAGGGATAGTTGAGTTCTGGTAAAGTCAGTACTGTTTTGGTCACACTGAATTTTAGTAAGCAAAACCTGCACCATTACATTACAAAGTAGTAGTTATAACTCCACCATGCTCGAAAGGAATAAAACATTACAAATGACTAAGTAAAAAGCCTGTTTTTATTTTTGAAAAAGCTGTTAAAACTCAAGAGGTCGCTCTCTAAACACTCATCGGTTTTAACCATTTTAAACCAAATATTGTGCATGTGATGTTTTGTTGAAATAGTGATTAGATAGAGAGATATTCAACAACTATCTAAAAACCTATTTTGTAAATTTGTGAAAAGAGGAAGCATTTAAAAAAAAAATGTAACGGCTGGTTCAAAATTGTTGAATAAATGTGGGGCCCCACATTTATTACAAATGGTTATGTTTATAGATATTTCAGCCAGATCTGAACCGATTTTGATCAAATAAAGTTTATTCTGTCATTAAAATTGTATGCTCTTTCGAGTTTGACACTCAGTTTTTCATTATCTCACAAACAAAAATATTTTGTGTAGCGCCCTCTATACCAATACTCTACTATCCCTTTAAATGATTGATCCTTCCAAATGCTGCGGTACGGTTAATTTCGCACTTCGTCTTGGTTGGCTTAAAGTGTCGTAGCGAAGTCGAACTGATCTGCTGATTGGAGGCACATTTCAAGAGTTACTTAATTTTTTACGGATTTCCCCTTATTGTTTGTAATGTTCTTTTTCTTCAAGTTATTGTGGGGCACGAGCCCCCCTCCCAACCATACCCTTTGGGAAGGCCACTGTTAGTATATTTCTGCAACTCTGTTTCGGTTTAGCGTGTCTTTAACTGTCACAATAAAACACATATTACATCAGTAACACAGCTGATTGACGTAAGTAACTATAAACAAAACCCCCACAAAAAGTTCCGCAATTCAAGTTTGAGCGTCCATATCTCTCTAATGGTTATGTTGTAATATGGAATGTGAATTGCGTCTAAATATGGGGCCAAGTCAAGATTGAAATGTTGCGAAATGCATTGATATTATCTGACCATTCAAAACACACGTTAATTTCCTAACAAATGAAGAATACACATTGACAATAGCGTTGCATTTACGACATTTCGCTTTAGACAGGGCTCCATAATATTCAGGTCTACTGCACATTCCATAACTAAATCATCATCACAAATGAGGCGTCGATGTAAAGGGGAATAAACAGGACTGTCAATTATATCAAATTCAAGTTTATAGGACCATTTCATAACAAAAATAGATATCAACTCTCAAACTTGAATTGCGAAACTTTTTTTGTGAGGGTTTTATGTTAGCCTACACATTAACGTTTGCCTCCTTTTTACGAATATTGTATCGGTCTTTGGTATTTTGCATTATATTCGACAGTATGTTTTTGATCTCGAGGTTTATTGGTGAGGTATTATGGTAATGATCATCGAAACTGTATCTTTACGTACTTTCACAGTTATTTGTGTTCCACATTAGGTGTTTATGGCCTACATGCATTATTCAAATACTTTGAAATGTGTTCAATTCTCCCACACGGTATTATGTCCATTATAACAGAAAGTCATATACATTAAAGACGTGAATGATTCTGTCATGCTGCGGTATTATTTCTCAAGGTCGTCAAATAAAATTGATAAGAGTTGGGTCATTAAGTGTCGATGAGGCTATACTGTGATATAATAGGGTAGATCTTCGCCTGCCTGTCGTATGAAATGTCACAAGTCAAATCAGTGTTCACTTTCATTAGTATCTGCTCAAAATAAGAGATTTCGCTAAATGCCAGTGGGGTTATAAGACTTGCTGAATTGTTATACATTATCATTCATACGTTTATGAGTGGGTTTTCACGTGTACTTATCTGCGCACAATATACGCAAAAAAGGATTTAGTAAATTGTCTATGTGTTTTATGATACATGTATTGGATGTAAACGAGTCAAAATCTATAATGATGATAATGTAAAGCATTAAAGAAGGATAGTCAAATGCAAATTTCTTGCCTTTCTCTTTTCAGTTAATGGTGTTGTTATGAACGTCTTGCACTGTTAAAACGCTGTGTAAAAATGGTTGTTGAATCTTTTTATACAACTTTAGGTGTAGCATGAATAGTTGTAGAAAGAAGGGTTGTGTAAGGCGGCCATTGTTCAAGCGCTGTTGAATGATAGTTTCGACCGCGAAATCACCGCGACAAAACCCCTTTTGTCCCCCAGCAGACCAAGCGAACCGAGTTAGCGCAGTCAGTAGCGTGTTGGACTTATAACCCAAAGACCCCCGGTTCGATTCCGACCTTGCCGCTTGTTAGTACAATCCTTTTTGTTTTTGCTATTTCAACAACAGGGTTGCTGAAATTTATTCTAAACAACAGTTGTGTAAACTTTAAACAACTGGGATTGTTAATGATTTCAACAACAGTTGGATGGTTCATATGTTAAACAGCGGTTCTTGAAAATTTTCAACAAGTTGTTGAATTTGTTTACACATCGTTTTAACAGTGTGTGGAAAAAAGAAGGATTATACGAGAGAGTGCTTCAGCTGAAGGTAGATTTCCTCTCGGCTCTATATGACGACATCAGAGGTAGATATCGGGATCTTGCTCCCTGACCACGCACCATTTCCATTCATCCTAAAATATATTCATCCCCCCTAATTACCTCTGAGCGCCCGCCTTTTCGCGCCAATTCTCTTTTCCCGCCAATTTTGCCCCTGCAACGAATAGCAGAGGCGATGTACCTCTGATTTACCCGCCGTTTATATGACGGGCGCATCGTCGGTCCAGCTCAGTACAGATACTTTCAGTCCCAGGGACGCAATCAAAGTGCGCGCGAAAGAGAGGGAGAAACACACGAACAGTGACGGTCGTAGTTGCTGCATTAGCTCGCTGCATAAACCCAAGTGTAAGTCGCTTTTCTTCCAAACTTTTCGTCACCCAGTCGCTAAAACCGCGCATGGTGTTCGCTTTCGTTGTAACCGGAGAAGGAAAAGTTGGTTCTACCAGATGGTAAGGACCATCAGAGTTGACTTTACGTGATTTTTGTTTTCATTGTGTATTAAAAAAAAAGGGTGTAGCGATTGTCGGATAGCGGTTACAGCCGTGGCAGCCCGCTCAACAGTGAAGGAAAAGTCGTAGGAGATCGGAGGACCCGAGAACAGGGAGAGGCGGAGAGTGAGAATCAACGTAGACGAAGCAGAAACCATCAACCCAAGTCGCTGCCTTCACAACTTTTGTTGAAATCGAACAAGGTAACGTAATGCACAAGATGTAAAACTCAATGTAATAGCATACTCTAGACGTTATGACTAAGTTAATGTAATACCGGCTTTGAGATTTTACACTTCTATCGTATATTCAAAATATCACAATAATTGTGAAACATCATTCAAGGGGACTAGCATTGAAGCTTCATTCAAAGTAAAAGCAAATTTTGAAGCTATTTTCAACGTACCTTGATAATGGTGAAGCTACGTTTAAAATCGCGCTACATGTGTTTCACCAGTAAGGGTGTCATTCACCTTCATGATAATCTCGATTTTTATAGCCATACTGAAACAAAAATAACCATGGGATTTTAGAGGCCCATTTTAAAGTCGGATAAAACGAATCTTTTTGTAATATTCGAGGAATATAAGCTACTTGATTTTCTAGAACATAAATATATTCCGTATACATATATTTTGTTCTGTGGTCAGTTGTTCAGAAATTATTTAATTATTGATACATGCATTTGTTTATTCATTTATTATTGTTTACCCCGTCGGCTTAATAACCACAATTAGTATATAAGCTGTATATATCAATAGTGTGGTTTCCATATGCATAATTTAGTTCTTTCCAAGGCTTTCATCGTTTAAGATGCATTATTATCATGCTCTTTGCAATACGGATTTAACTGTTCGCATCGCTTACTCGAGTGGTATGCTAGATCATTTTGTTTCACCCGAGGAAACTATTATGACTCAATAACTTGGTAATGCAAATAGTCTTCATCTTCTTTGGCTAAATGGTTTCCTATTGCTCACCTCCGCAAGCGCACGTTCTAAATATTTTCTTTACGATTTATTTTTTGGTGCGAATAAACTTCCCTTAAGGTGACATTGGGGACGTATTTTCAGCTGCCTTTATGTCATCGAGTTTCCTCTCGTCTCCTTAAATTGAATTAAAGGAAACACTAATTGATGCTTGTCAATCCGTAGGCACGGGTGAATGACCAAGACTTCGATTTCTGCTTCTTGGAAAATATACACAGCATTTTCCATTCCAGCCTCGCAGTGTCCTCATATTTGAGGATTTGTTGGTCATCATGTTGGCGCACCTTCAGCATCAAAAGCACGTTTATTATACTTTGGTATCGCTCGTCTGAAAACAGAATCGTCGTAGAATTATAAGTTGTCTTGAACATCACTTTGAAATAAAAATTACAACAAATGCCCTGCCCATTAAACTCTCGCTTGCGAGCGGCATCTCATGTCTAAAAAGCTGAGAAAAGGTTGTTATTAACTTACATTTAATACAGTTTATGATTACATGATTCATTAAAAGATCGATCAAATCGATGCATCTTCAACATCAAAATCGTGTAAATTGTATCTTCACATGTGACTAACATTTATCGAATTATTATGACAATGCGTATGCTACCTCCAAGCAACCCTCTTAAAGATCAATGCGATGCTTCTGAACAATAAAAGAGCATGTCCATGTCATCCTCCCATTGCATGCCCTAAAAACCGTCGTTACATTTTGGCCATTCTTATTCATCATTGTAATGCGTATACTACCTCTAAACATACCTCTTAAAGATCGATTCAATGCATCTTCAAAATCAATGTCCAGTGCACCTTCGCATTTTACATCCCAAAAAATCGTGTTATACCATTATACTATACCTTAATCGTCACGTTTATGTGTTTTCAAACTCTAAACATATTACGATATCAGCAGGACGGTGCACTTTCAAAATCAAAATCATATCCATAACTATACAACTATTGATTCTCCTGTCTAAAAAGTTGTTTTCATAATATTATGATCATTTCCCATGAATCTAAGTCATCATCATCCAATTCACTTTGGATCTATATAGTGATATACTTCCAAACTATGATGGTGGTGCATCTTTCATATAATATATAACTTTATACGTCTACATCATCATTTGTAACGCTTTCTTTATCTAAACCCACCTTAAAATGATTTGTACTGTACCCTCTTGCTCTTATCTTTAAACCAATGGTTAGTGACTGTCTTTCGTTCCTCAAAATTTCTCTCTGATTGAATCTATATATTATACCCACATTTATCCCACTGCCGTTGGCAACCTTGTGTGTATTATTTAACTCCATGGGGATTGCAAACTATAGCATGAAACAGGTTAATCCCGCTTTTAGGGAAATAATTATACACAGCTCGTTTTGAATTATGTCATTTATATGTATACGCATCAGAAAGTAAACCTTTAATTGACACCTAAACAAGGCTAATCGATGGGAAAATCCATCTTATTTCAATGTGTAATGGTCATCGTATCCAGATAGCATTTTGATAAGTTGCAATGCATATCCGTGCTAGCGTGAGCAACGGTATTGATGCATTGGCTTATAATGATCTAGTAACTTTTTTTTGGTCGTGATTATGAAGAAGAAAACACTGAGACAGGGTTTATTATTATGAAATATGTATTTATGTGATATGTTCACACTGCACTAAGTGATGTGTGAACATCGAAAAAATGTAAAAATGCTATTTGCCAACTCACTGATATTAATGTCTGTACCCTCTAGAAAAGAGCCCGTGCTTTTTTTCTTCATAATTAATCATAAATATCTCAATAAAAAAGAGATACCATAAAGAAAGAAAACATTGGTTTTATATAGGTCTATTTGTAAGAGGAAACCAACCAGACATGAAAGAAACAATATATGCAAGTGAGTTTGGATAATTCAACCAACATGGCTACGTCCCTTCATTACATCGTGATGTGTGAGTTCAATCTATAACACTAAATATGTTGGACAATACTTTATCATTATTACATTTTAACTTAGTCGAACGTTTGATTAAAACGCATTTTCTGTAACACTAATGTGTTGTACTATACTTAATTTTATCATTATTATATTTTACATTAGTCGAACTTTGATTAAGACGCATTTTCTGTTAATGTTTGTCGGTTTATAATTATTTCTTCAGCCGTTGGACGCAATATTTAACTATGTATATATATATATATATATATATATATAAGCGAGAAGTGAACTAATACATACAGCTTCGGTTTCTTCCATTATATAAATAATTGCAAGGAGTAATCATAAATGATTGAGAAGGAAGAATAATAGTAGGCGTAGCTTAATAAGCAATGTTCCTCCTTTTAATATATATATATATATATATATCGGTTAACTGTTACGTAAGCTAAACTTTACATAGATTAATCAACGTTTTAAGAAATGTACAATTAC
Organism: Echinarachnius parma; assembly: GCA_037951105.1. Taxonomy (NCBI): domain Eukaryota; kingdom Metazoa; phylum Echinodermata; class Echinoidea; order Clypeasteroida; family Echinarachniidae; genus Echinarachnius; species Echinarachnius parma. The sequence continues at coordinate 69,226 of JBAMJV010005294.1, read as the reverse complement.
AAGCTGTCGGTTTTCATATTTGAGATTGAGTTTTAGGAAATCAATATTCATAAAGAATTTGGAACATGATGGCCTTTTACAATCAGAATAACCCGTTCGGGACTGATTGATTTTGCTATAACATGTATTCCTGATTTCCCCATAGACCCCAGCCCAAGTATTTTCGGGACCAGTCCTGAATTGGTTAAGGAATGAAATATAGAATACACACATAATGGTAAACATGTATGCTATTGTATTAAAATGTATTAGAAAATCATAATTTTAAGAAATAACCAGATTAATGGAATATTATTTATACAGCATAATATTGCTCCTATATTTGTTTCATTGCAGTGAAGGAAATTTGTATCGAAAATGTTTTAGAATGTAACACAATATTTAATTTTTGCGAGAAATATTCGATCAATATTGTTCCTGTATTTCCATCGCAGTGAAGCTTTATCTGTATTATTTATTACAAAATAATAAAGGTGTGTTTAACCATGATTAACACAAACAATTGATACAGACGGCTCGTCATTGTTATCACTGGCACATCTATTTTTTTAATAATATAATAAATGTACCAAATTTTATGTTCGCTTGCAATATTCTAACGAATATTATTCCGACTTTTCTACGTACCGGATAGTTAGCGAAGCTCAATTTATGTCTTTAATATTTGTTTTTATTCGGATACTTTGATTAAAGTGTAGTAGAGGTTGTTAATACAAATGCGATCGGTTTTTCAGAAATGCTCAAGGAAAGCGTTACAGAGTTTTTTTCTTTTGAAATCATACAAAACTCAAAAATCTCAATTCCGATAAGAAAAACCAATTGACTCATCACAAAAGAAAATATGTACTAACCTTGCAATTGTACTACAACATAATAATTAAGAAGGTCTATTGTTATCATTGTTAACTAAAGGTTACACACGTTCTGGTTTTCGATAATGCTCAATGAACGCGTATAGTAGAGTTTTTGTTTGATACACAATGCAAAAATCTCAATTCCGATTAGAAAAATATAATCGACTCATCACAAAAGAAAAATGTATCGACCTTGCAATTTATGAATAACATAGGAAGGTAAATTCTTTGTCAAGAAAGGTTAAAGGGGTAGTTTAGTTTTGGTAGAGAGGGCGCTGCACATCACAATTTGTTTGTGAGGTAATGAAAAACTGAGTGTCGAATTTGAGAGAACATGCAATTTTAATGGCAGAATAAACTTTACTTGGTCAAAACCGACCCAGAAACGGCTGAAATATCAATAAATATATCTGACCCTATAATTATTTGGGGCCCAAATAATTAGATGAATTTTTCAAAAAATTTAAAATGCTTGCACTTTTTCACAAATTTTCAAAAGCGTTTTTTAAATAGTTGTTGATGATCTCTCTATTTAATCATTATTTAAATAAAACATCACATGCATATTTTTGTATGAAAAATAGTTGAAACCAATGCCTTTGTAGAAAGCGCCCTCTTGTGTTTTAATGGCTCTTTTTGAATGATAACGGGCTGTTTACTTAGTCGTTTGTAATTTTGTATACCTTTCGAGCATGGTGGAGTTATAACTATTAGTTTATAATGTTACTGTCCAGGTTTGGTTACTAAAGTTCAGCCTTACCAAAACTGTACTACCCCTTTAAATACTTTCGGTGTCTTTCTTTGTAATGTGCAAGGGAAAAGTCATGCTACTTGGGAGCAATTAAACACATAAGAGAAAACTTTGAGAAATCGTATAGCCGTCCAATCGGGTGTTCGTGGCTCGAATTCCACGCAATGCAGAGTTTAATCGGATTTTGATTATTTCACCCAGCTCTCATTCCATCGTTTCTGAAAGAAATTAAATGTTGGACATTGTTTTCCAACGTTATAGAAGTAGCGATATTCAGCCCCCCAAAAAACAACCTTGGACAATCTTTGGGGGAAATGCAAGGAGGTACACCGGGGGACAATACAGAGGTAATGCGATACGTATTGATGCACAGCCAGGAATATAGAAGTGGAATCATGTGCAAAATATCCCAACTTCACACAATGTCATGCCCGTAGGTGGGTTAAGGAATAATCGTATAATTGAATTGCGATTGTCACGGGGCAACTCGATGGCAGCTGCTCACCAGGTTATTGGATGTCGCCATCTTTGAATCAATCCGATTCGTAGGAAAACAACCCGTCGATAATAGCTAAGTAATTCATCCATTCACTCTTCACATTAACCAAACATCATGTTTAGTGATTATTCTGTACTATTCACTTATTCAGGTCTATTTGTTTTCTTCATATATGAACTAAATGCACTTTAAAGATTTACTTGTGTATACGTTATTTCTGAACAATTTTTGCAATCACAGCCCGAATCGCCTGCACGTATCCGTACACATAGCCGAATTTCGCCTTTCGTTTATACCCACACAGAGTGTAATGCGTCGCCACTGACTTGCATGGTAACGGCAAACGCGGCTGGTCGACGCAAACAAAAAAAACATGCATGAGCCGGCGGAATCGACCGAACTAGTAAGGCCCTGAAAGGAAGTGTCCCCTCGCTGCCCCATAAAGTTTATAGAGTATTGCCTTTATTTTCGACTTTGACTAATATTTAGAACGACTTTGGGCAACTATAAATTTGATATTTCAACATTTCCTCATTATTCAAGGCTGTACAACATCTTTATTCACAACTTTTCAAACATCTACTAGTACTCAAGTATATCTTCAACATGTGCATATTGAAGAATATTAAATTCCATTTTCTGCATGTTTGAAAATACATTTAAATTTGTGCATGTATGAATAAAATTTACTTTAAACATATTTGAATGTTTACGTTTGTTGTAAGTACATGCTGCGAGATGATAACGTGTTGTTAGTGATTATAGGAGTTAGACGAAGGATGCAACTATAGATAACTTAATTTTTGATGAACGCTATTTAATTATTGTCGTCTCGAAATTCTTAAATCATAGCAAGGCGAGACATTATGAGTCAATTTGTGTGAATGTTTGCGGCTGTGTTACTCGTACATTAAAATCGCCGTTTAAGTTGTGCCCTGCGAAATAGGTTTAAAGGGATTTAGTAACATTGTCCAAATCCTCAAAATTTACTTGAAACTCTATTGGTTCTCTCATACCTTGCTGTATTCATATTAACAATAAAATCATGGGACAAGTTTCGTTTTTTCAAATATTGATATGAGACTTTCCAAAACATTTTACTGTAAGAAGTTGAAGTCTCCTTGATAATAACAAATATTAATCATTTGTATGCCTTTTAAAATATTTGTTTTCCCAATTTCCCAAAGTAAGTTACGGCTTGTCATAATTTGTTAGTCCTACTTTTTTTTTGTATTTTTCAAAATTGTATATAAAGTGCAAATGTGAACAATAGCCCACCAGAGTTTGAAAGGAGCTCCGGAGGGCCAATCAATGGTTCACTGCAACTCAAATACCAAAACAAATATATATGTAATTTAAAAAAAAGAAGAAATTTCAACTGAAAATATTTGTGAAACATCCCCCCAAAAAACAACAACAAACAAACAGGTGCAATAAATGAGGCATAAGTATCGACACGCCTATAATTATGTTTATTAATGAAGTGCATGATCGTTATTCTTGACACGTTTGCCATTTTGGGCTTTGACCAACGCGTTTACTGGCCAGTAAAGATTTAATTATTTGTACAGAGATTTTTACCGGTGATATTCTTTAAGCGTTCTTTGTTCATGTATATTGTATCCAGGTGAATTTAATGAAGCATATGAACATCTCTGCTTAGAATGAAGATATTAACTATGCTAGAAATCCTGGAAATTGGTGTTAACGCCATTGGGTAGGCCACTGACCCTAACTTTTTTCTTCTTTTTTTTTTACATGTTTCATTATTTGCTTTTATACTATGCTATAGCTAACAATATTGTTATCAAATTGTGACCATAACAGGGGATTTCAATGACGCAAATTTTAAAACAAATATGTATTCGTATATTGATGATGCCGCTTATGACATTTTTTGTTGTTGCTAACACAGAATACTCTTTAACGTAGGTCCATCGGGGTTACACCTATCGTGGTTACTCCCGCGTTTTTTTTCCCTGTTGTTTTTGTATAACTTATTAATAGGGAAATAATTAATGATTTTGCGTGCAATGGCCGAATATTATTGCACGAACCAAGCCTGTCTATTTCACAAATAGTTCGCGACCTAGCCAGAATACGGGTACGGTCACAGCTCACTGCTTCCCCCGTACTCAGCACTTCCGTAGCATTTAATATTGAATTCACGTTTGTAGGCATTTTAACAGCTATGGACGTGGTGTGGCAAGATTGGTAGAGCGCGTGCCTTCCAATCGTGAGGTCCCGAGTGCGAACCCAGAGTATGCCCATCGCGTTTTTCCTTCAGCAAGAAAATGTATCTTCATTTGCTGCTCTCCACCCAAGTGTATACATGGGTACCCGGAAGGTTGGAACGTAGTTACTTAGCATTGTGAGCACCCGCAAGGTTGCCCTTGCCTGGAATGCTCCCCTGGGAGTGGAAAACGTGCACTTTGTGCGCTGGATTGATTGCAGAATGTATCCGATGACCGGGGTAATAATATAATTGTAAAGCGCTTAGAGATGATTATCAATCGTGATATATATATAAATCGAGGATATTATTATTATAGTGTGTGTGTGTGTGTGTGTGTGTGTGTGTTTTATTCAAATAGAATAAAATGTTGTAATACCATTATTTGTATGGTAAAATATATTTTATTTGTATCTAGAAAAGAGGGTGCTCCACCAAATAGCATATTGATAAAATACAGAAACTGTTATTAGATTATAAGGACCAGGAAAAAGGAATAGCAATTAAAATGTGGAAATTAGGACTACATTTACAAAAATGGGAAACGGTAAAATTAGAATAAGATTGAGAGAATGAACTCTTCATACACGATGTTTCTCCCGTGAGCTTGTAACATTTAAAAAGTATTGATTTAAATATGTATTTTTATTGAGCAGATTTCCGGGGCAGGGGGGGGGGGGGGGGTGAGTGTGCAGGGGGTGGGGGAGGGGGGGGGGGGGTGGGAGAAGTAGCATGTCTGACTTCTTTTTGTTAATCTTTTGTTAAATCTCCATTGTGTTTAATTTTTGTGAATTACACTTGATTTGTATACTTGAGATGTAAACTTTTACTATTTGAAATGTTATTCAATTGTAAATGTTATGTTAATTTGGAGAAATAAAAATCATTACAAAAAGTGCGTGTGCGTGTGCGTGCGCGTGCGTGTGTGTGTGTGTGAACAATTGGGCGTTTATGTTTGTTAGGGTCTACCTGAACAACGCCGGTAAGGCAACGCGGAATATTGGATATGGTTACACAATGTACCATCTGTGCCAATCGGCATTTGAAGCCAGTGAACGTGGGTATATGCGCTGAAGGCACATAAAGAGTTACGTAAGCAAAGACATCGATTATAAACAAACATATAAGAGCCAATACTCACGAGCACCTTAAATACACTGCAGAGAGATGATTTAGAGTAAACTAAAAAAAATCACTGCCACCGGGGGGTTATTACCACCAAGTTAGCAACCCGTAAAGAGTGATAGATTAATAATCCACTCATCAACTGGCTTCGGGGTACGCAGTTATGCTCCACACGTTCTCCCAATTGATTTGTAAAATTACAGTCCACATAATTATCAAGAGTGATGAATTGGTGTATTTATACTCTTTAACCTATCGAGCAATAAGTCATACTAATGTCATATTTACGTGACGTCTTGTCGACGTTGTCGGGATGGTGTACATACATCCTTGAGGAAAATTAGTTCACGTATATAATATGGTAAATGTCTGTGAGAGAACATAGATTGCCTCGATAACACAACTCGTTTGCGAAATGTCATGAAACTAAAATATACAAAAACGATTTTGTTGGAGATTAATGATTCAGACGTTTATTAAAGAAAAGCATACGCGCCCTATGGACTAAATGTAAAAGTCGAAAAGACAATCAACAATGGAAGCCGTTAGGAAAAGCACGGAATTAAGGAGGAGGAGGGCACGAAGAAGAAGAGGAGGAGGAAGAAGAAGGAAAATACATCAAAGAGGGTGGAGACGAAGGCGGACAAGATAGTGTTATGAAATAAGAATAGAATGGAGAAGGGGAAGACAAAAAAAAAAAACAGTGTTAGAATAATTTACAAAACATTAATATAATATTCATGGACTGTAACATAATGTACCGAATATATTGCACAAACACCATAAGTAAAGATGACTGATTAGCAATGAAACGGTTTATGGTGATCCAGATCGTGAACTTCAGCGTACCAAGTATGTTTGACGCATTGTAAATCCACATATCTTCGTATGCATTGACAGAATTATGCGATGATATTACCCATGTTAACGGTTGATAACTTATTAAAGATTTAGCACACTTTATATACTTGCTATTAGTAAAAACCCTTTTAAAAAAGATGCAATTTCACCTGTCAGTTTTGATGTGGTTGTCGAAGGCGCTAATTTCTTCCACAAACTTGAGTTGGTTGCGTATTATTTAGTCATATCATTTTTAGCACAGTATTTCCAACCATCGTAAGGCACTTATTCTACGTATTGTAGAATTGCCCGACCATGTTTTACCACAATGGAAAATGCATTGATAGCTACAAATAGATCTAAGACTATTTAAATCAAATTTATTACCAAACAAAGTACAAGACAAATCAAACAGTCAAGTTCATGCATCCCTCACTTGCCCACGTTCTGGCTGATACCGCACAACACTATATGGAAAGATATTATCCAGATATCTAGAAAACGTAGATAAGAGTTGGTTCAACTTGACGCGCACATCAGGGTATGTTACACTTATATTTAGAGGTGAGATAAGATCACAGGGCGCTCGTACCTTGTGTTCCAATTTGTCATTATTTTGACTCTGACATTAACGCTGACAGTATACCCGTCAAATATTTGTGCAAAATTAACACCATATATTGGACACATGTATTAAAGAGCCGTATTTACTCTGACTGTGATGTGAACAGTATAAACTCCGAGGGTTTGGGTAAGTGATTTATTATTGGCATTTGTCATTTGACTTTTTAAAGTTAACAGTACCCGTCCAATCGTGCAAAGTTGACACATCACACTAACATGACTAAGAAATAAAGGTTCAAATGTGCACCCTTGATGGTGCAAAACGCTGCTTCAATAACAGCACTTACTAGTGTACAAAGTTGCACCCACAAGTGAGGTCTGCAACACTAAGGGTGCACAACTGCACCCTATATAGGGTGCCAATACTCCAATTTGGGGTTGCAGAATTGTACCCTTAAGGGTTCTGCATGCTACTGTAGCAACGTTTTACACACTAACAGTTACTGTCCCCTCATTTCTTAGTGTGTTTGGTATTAACTGCGAATGTCGCGATGCTGAACATGAAAGTAAAGGTGGCGGTAAGGGACATGATAAAGAAATACGTAGCATCATATAAATAAAGAAAATGCATCATATCATAATGAACATTATTTTGCTGTTCATGTGAAACTTTTCCTATCTGATAGATGATTCTTATTTAATAATTATGTATATTTGCTGTTAAACAATGTTTACTTGATTGTATCCCAATTCATGGAGAGGTTTGAACATCAATAGATTATAAATGTTGATGTATTCTTTTTTTTAAATCAGGCTGCCCACTTATATGGGGGAACTCGCCCCCGCCCTTTCGCTGTCAACCCCCTCCAACGGTATTTATTACCGCGCTGGCACTGCCACTGTCACTGACGCGGCTAACAGCTATTAATCACTGTCAATTTGAGCGGAAAACATACACACGTTCTTTCTGGCCAACCTGCGAGCAATCACTTTTACCCAAATGAGAAATGGCATTTTCGCGCTAGCTTCGTGATAAACTGCACTGAACCCGTCGGGGTTGCGGCCATTGTCACGTGATACTTTACAAGCATGGATCACGTCCATGCGCGATAGATTATTTTCCCGCCATTAATCAAAAACGGAAAAAAGTGTAACTTTATTGATTTCTTCATTTTCTATCAGACCATGATATCTTGATCGAATATGGCTAAATTGACTTCAGTTTGGTATTCGAAAAATTAACGAATAACATGAATAGAGCCGGTCTTTATTATGCTATTGTTATCAGGTTGGGGAATCTAGACCGTGTATATTAATTCCACCATCTTCTAAAATGTCGCATTCGAAGAATGATTTGATATCATCTATATCATTAATATACAAGGTTGACGGACCCTTCATTTCATTCATTTTACAAACATATCTACGGAGAAAAGAAATGCTATATAAGCGCATGAGTTGTGAAAACTTAAAGGGATAGTTTAGTTTTGGTATAGAGGGCGCTAAACAAAATATTTTGTTGTGAGATAATGAAAAACTGAGTGTAAAATTCGAAAGTGCATACAATTTTAATGACAGCATAAACTTTATTTGATCAAAATCGGTTCAGAAATGGCTGAAATATCCTTAAACATAACCATTTGTAATAAATGTGGGGCCACACAATTATTAGATAATTTTGAAACAGCCGTTAAAATCCTTTTAAAAATGCTTTCTCTTTCCAAAACTTTGCAAAAGAGGTTTTTAAATAGTTGTTGATTATCTCTCTATCTAATCACTATTTCAACAAAATATCAAATGCACGATATTTTATTTTAAATGGTTGAAACCGATGAGTGTTTAGAGAGCGCCCTCTTGAGTGTTAACAGCTCTTTTTTGTTTTTAATGATAACAGGCTTTTTACTTAGTCATTTGCAATTTTGTATTCCTTTCGAGTTATAACTATTAGTTTGTAATGTAATGGTGCAGGTTTTGGTTACTAAAATTCAGTTTGACCAAGCCTATACTCTCTTTACCAAAACTCAACTATCCCTTTAAACTCACGTAATTCAAACCGATGTTGCGTTTACTATAGAAATGTGTATCAATCATATTAGGCGCTATATCAATCATAACATATTTATGGGTTAGGTCTTTTAGTTATCAATTAGTGTATCGATGGATGTATCACTTCCATATTTTTTGTTTATGAGTTAAACAAATATATAAATAATGTTCAGTCACTTCAGTGACGAACATTGCTTTTCCAGCTGGCCCTGCATAAACACAAATGCTACCTTTACTCTACTCCGTTCTATGTATACCGAGCGCCTGGCTAGAAGGCAGTTGGCATGACCCGGCCGGGGTTCGAACCCACGACCTTCCGTGCATGAGACGGACGCTCTACCATTGTGCCAAATAACCGGACATCATTTGAAGAACCACTGGCAAATATTCTTTCGGAATCCGATCCATATTTCAATTATTATCAACCATCCCCTGCAGAGTGTAAACATAGAAAATGCGCATACATCATAATGATGATTATAATTACGGCGTCGACAGTGATTATGTAATGCACAACATGGCACCTGCGCCCGCTGATTGGGGCGTTTAAAGGGGTCACTTCCGGTCGTAGCATAGGCGTACAAGGTGGAAGACTATTTGGGTTGCAGCGCCACTATTGAAAACGGCCATTTTCATGCAAAAAACATATCAAAGCCGGGCAAACTCATACCATATTTGGGCAAAATCATATATTCGGGCAAAGTCATCAAATTCGGCAAAATCAATTCATCAAATAAAAAATAACAAGTTCATAATTTTCGGGAAGTAAATGTTAGTAAATGTTAAAACATCTTTTTCCTTAACGGGTAAGATGGTATTCAGGCAAAATATCCGCTCAGCACCCCTGGTGAACAAAAAATGTCCGTACGCTTATCATGAACTAAAGTGGTTGGTTCATGCCTGGTATTTTTCATCTTATTAACCAGTTAACAGAAGTATGTAACCGTTTTTGGTATTTCAAATTTTCTCTTTGCTATTGACCTGATTTGAGATTAATTATGGATTAAATTGAAGAAGAAAAAACAATCACGGGGATCATTTCAACCGTGTGAAAACTTGTGGCAATGAGGTAGCTATTAATAGCAGTTTGCATTCTTCGCTCATTACTTGAGCAGGTAACAACATCCATTTTAACATGAAATGTTCACGCAATGAGTTACCGATTAATAGCACTTAGCATTTTCGCTCATTACTCGGTAACGGGCAACGTTCATTTAACGTTAAACACTTTTTAAGCATTAATCTGTGGACACGTCCATAAAAACAACAAGCCTAGTTATGACTAACTGCGGTGAGGCGTTTCGAACAGCGCCCCCTACATCCCGACGCACGACGATCTTTAACACTTTACATGTAAATAAGAATAATACTTTGATACTAGGAAGACGGCCACGAGGAAGGTTTTGCTAAGTAAGATTGTCCTGAGATTAGAGGGAATACCCTTCAGCCGGCAAAGTTATCTGGTTTCCCTTTTTTGTCGATCAAAATGATAAGATAATAAGTCCCTCAAACTAGTTCAATGGATCTTTGTTGGCATGTGCAACTATAGTGATAAATGGTTGATAAAGTATGCATTTTTGTGATCTGATACGTCCACTAAGTAAGGTATATAGGAATAGTTGACGTTATGCTGTATGATGGCCGCGTAATGAGTGAAAATGTAAAGTGATATTCGCTCACTCATTGCGCTGACTTTGTACACAGTTATAACTTTTTTCTTTCTTTTTTTTGTGGGGTATAGGGACAAATGAGAAATCTATATAAATTTCACATGGATTGTCGTTAATATTATCAAAAGAGTGACCGAGGTAGTAACTCGTATAAACAATGAATGCAATATTACTTTTACTTCGTTGTATAAATTGTTCCAAGTGGTCCATCGGATGACGTTTTGTTAAATAACATTGATAAATTAATAAAGAACATTATTATGTTTGTAAGAAAATGTCATTGACAATAATATGGGCACATAAACATAAACTATGGCTATGCATATGAGAATACCATAATATGTTTGAAAACGGTTGCAAAATAAAAACAAATATGTACAACTTTTACAAATGTTACATGTCTCTGTATTCCATCATTATTTTCAAAAGGAGATGCGCGAAAATTATTAATTTTGTTTTCATTAATTTATTGATAATGTTTAGATCTTTATCCATTTTTTTATTTCTTAATTTCTTTTCCACTTCAGGTTTCTTAATTTTATTTATAATTTTCAGCCTGTGTTTATGGCAGTGTCTTGTTATCATAGGCGTACCCAGGGGGGAGGGGGTTCAACCCCCCCCCCCCCCTTTTGACCAAAAAATGACTGGTTTGAGGGGTTTGAACCCCCCCCCCCCCTTTACCACTTGTAGCAGGTCTCGAGACCACATTTTAGCGGTCTCGAGCATCATTACCAATGGTCTCGGTTTTGACAATTTTCTACGGACGCCCCACCCCCCCCCCCCCCCCCCCCCCGCTTACACGATTCTCAAACAATGGTCTTGGTCTCGGCCTCGAAAATGTTGACTGGTCTCGGTCTCGAAATATTTGAAGGTACTCGGTCTCGGCTTCGAAAATTTTCTCCAGACACCCCCAACCCCCCCCGCCCCCTCCCCCGCTTACACGACTCTCAACCAATGGTCTCGGTCTCGGCAATTCGGCCGACGATATAACCCCCCCCCCCCTCCCTTGAAAAAATCCTGGGTACGCCACTGCTTGTTATGATCATGATGATGTCAGACTAAGCCATAACATCCTGTCAATCACATTAAAGGAGTGTCCGCTTTTTTGCAATTCAAATTTCAAAAGTTGCGAGGTTATTGTGATATATGAAAGAAAATGTTATTTAACAGCTTGCCTGAAAAAATAGGGCTTGAAAACTCTTTTTCGTGGAGTTATAGACCTCAAAAGCGACGGACGGTCGTTTTTATTGCATTAACAGTCTTCGCCCGTGCAAAATTTCGCTCACGACAGCTGCCAGCGCATTGCGGGGAGCCCCACGTGGCTGTTTGTGAACCGCGCACAGATTGTGATCGAACAACGGCGTAAGCGAATACTAAACAAAATAACTAAGACTCGTAAAACTGACTATATAATTGTTTATTCTCCATGTTTAAAATCTTGTTCATGGCATATACCATAAACAAAAATGTTGTCTATACAATACATTTACAAGAATAAGTACAATATTGTTTTAATGCCGATATATAGTTCGATGAAGTGATGTTTTTTCTACACATTCGTTTTTTATTCGTAGGATCAAAGTTACAGGTTTGTTCGATCTGAAATGTTATGTGTTATGTGGGTGTTACATTCATCCTTATCCGTCTACTGGAAACTGTTTGTAAAAGGCGGACACCCCCTTTAAGTATGTGTTTCTTGATTTAATCTTGCCATGTTTTATTTCAGTACTATTAATCAAGTCTGTTCCACATACAAACCTGACCAAGGCCACCGAAACCGTTCACGTGCCTTTCCAAAAAAAAACTCAATCACGATTCAAATATTAAATCGATAGATTTTCATTTCGGAAATTAGATTCTTGTTTATTATAAATTTAGCAAACGGGTCAATTGAGAACTAAAATAAAAACGTGCTTGGTATTATTTTTCGTAGCAATTGGAATGATTTTACTCAACAAAAAAAATGATATTAGCTCTCCATTTCTTCGCAACTGATTTACTGAAATATACCTCTTTATAGACTTACAAAAATAGGTTGAAGATACACGTTGTAGTGAACATACATTTTAAAAATAAATATGAATACAAAACAAGTACAAAAAGTACAAATAATGTAAAAGAGTCGTACAAATAATTCATACTGTAAAATTGTTTGATACATGCGGGTGGTTGCATGTGCGTTCGAACTTATATAATCACAAATGCCAATTCGTATTTCTTTGACTTTAATTATACAGGATATTTAAAATAACCAGTGGAAGTATGGCACTTAAAGTACAAACATCGCTCCATACGATTTAACAAAGTAAATTTATAGTTGCTCTAATATGACGCATTATTTTCACTCGGCCAAAGCTGACAATTCTATCAATGAATGTACCCTGTTATGCATACGAAAGTGAGGTCTTCAATTTCTATATAATTATTAAATCTCATTGCTCACAGACCTGATTATAGTGCCATTTTCACCATGCAATCCTATGCGGTGCGTTTCAATATGTAGAGGTAATAAATGCGTAGCATGGCACGTGTTAATCACATCCATCTACACATCAATAGCCAATGTTCGTGCCTCTATCATACCCAGTCCTATTTCAACGATTATTTGTGCTTCATTAAACATTCCGGCACTTAAAGCTATTATCATTCATTATGGCGTATAAATATTTGCAGCAGAACTTCTCTATGGGCAGAAATGGTCTCTAAATCACCGTTTGCTTTGTATCATAATTATCGGAAATAATATCCCGATGCACATAACTGTTTGGGGAAGAAAGCAGAACATTACCTAGCAAAGCTAAGGTACGCCTACATGACCCAATGCACACACGGATTTGCATACGTGGGGTAGTGTTAATGTTACGATCTTTATCCGATCGATATTAATATACAAATACACAATTATGTGGGCAATATGCGGCGAATCACACTTACCATAAATGCTCAGTATACTTTCGCACGGAATCGCCTTACTTTTAAACGGGAACCTGGTAGGCTATGTACAAAGTCTATGAAGATTTCAGATTTTTTAAGGGAACGGGTGTAACAAAATAACACACCCATCGGAAGAGCACTCTCTGGAAGAACCATATCATTTTTCAAGTTCCTCTAAGACTGAAATGTTTCTCTTTACAATACACTGTCCAGCGATGGTTTGAATCTGTATAAATAAATTGTATAGATGCAGTCGTGTAAGGCGTTCAAAATTTGGCTTTGGAATTCAATATTATAAGCAGCATCTTAGTGAAAGTGCAAAACATATTAATTTATGTATACGCGGGACCATACTATTTACATTGATATGCAACGTAATGTTGAGCACTGATATTCCGTGTGATTCCACCCCTGGCTGGTCCAGTTGTTCCCAAATAAACGGTTGTTATATTAATGTGTTACTCTATCGATATATTTTCAGTTATTTAAAACAAATGTGTTTCAAATACTTATTCTCCAGTGCCCTCCAAATCACACGACACTGCACCTTTAAGAATATCAACAGCTGTGTGATAAATGGCATACACGTTTCCCAGTTCCCTACGAATGTCTTCCACTTGAAATGAACGAGGGCGATTATACAAACTAAGTAGAATCAAAGTACAAATACTACAAAAAAATCCTATATTGTCTCCATCAAAAGGGAACGCCGGTTGCCAACTTAAAGGGATAGTTTGATAGTTTGGTAAAGAGAGTACAGTTTTGGTCAAACTGATTTGTAGTATCCAAAACCTGCATCATTACATTAAAAACTAAAATGTATAACTCCACCATGCCCGAAAGGAATGAACAATTACAAATGACTAATTAAAAAGCCTGTTATCATTTTTAAAAAAAGAGCCGTTAAAACTCAAGAGGGCACTCTCTAAAAAACGTATTGGTTTGAACCATAAAAAAAACTATCCCTTTAAGAGAACACGGGTACATTGTATCACTTCAATAAACTAATGTGCCATTTTTTTGGGAGAAAATATGAAACACATGATAACGTTTTCCATGCACAATTTAAACAAGTGTACATCATGTTCGGTGATAGGATACTGTACATCAAATCCTCGCAGAAAACATGTCATGACTTAAAATACTCAAGTTAAAATGTAAAGTTTTGCGAGGAATTGACAAAATTATACTAATACAGAACATTGTGTAAGCGTTATTGAAAACATAAACTAACATAATTGTGTATGTTTTCAATTTCAATTATTTCTTCAGTACAACAAAAACACTAATTAGAAAGCTTATTTCAAAATTGTGTTTCAGAATAGAGATAACTTCGCTAATTTTTATATTGGCTTGCATTTTCTTGAACTTACTGAGGCTCTGGTTTTCTTCTGAACAATTGGATTCATTAGCCAATTATTCATTGTACAAACGTTGTATCAAGTTTGAATCGATGCGATGGACATAATGTAGTGTTATAAGCGTTCATGGATTGGTTCATAAATGCTACTCGATCAAAGTGTTGTATTCGATTAACGGTTCAAATTACCATGATTACGATACCCTTTTATTATGAATTATATATATTATTTCAAAATTGTGTTTAAGAATAGAGATAACTTCGCTAATTTTCATATTGGCTTACATTTTCTTGAACTTACTGAGGTTCTGGTTTTCTTCTGAACAATTGGATTCATTAGCCAATTATTCATTGTACAAACGTTGTGTATCAAGTTTGAATCGATGCGATGGACATAATGTAGTGTTATAAGCGTTCATGGATTGGTTCATAAATGCTACTCGATCAAAGTGTTGTATTCGATTAACTTTTTAAAAACACCATGATTACGATACCCTTTTTATTATGAATTGTATTTGTCGATTTCAAGGTAAAAATGCGTGCGCCATTTTAATCTTACGAAATGTCAGGCGTAGTATCGCATTTCGGTGAAGGATAGGCTATATATTTCAACTTTTCTGCTGATATATCAATGGCTTTATGTTAAAGCTCTTACATAGTTGCTTGTATTTTCTTTACAATTTTCTTGTAAAGGTAAAATCGTGGGATAGCATATAACTTTACTGTTCCAACTATGTTCGTCGGGTGAGAGTGAGAAGGGCGTTAAGTCGATTTGTTTTTATTGAGTTATGCATGCGCAAACACAATCTGCACAACACCCTGTCCGGTTGGCTCCTGCATTGGGGCGTTGGACAGAACCAAGAAGAAGAAGAAGAGATATAGTGGGTCTGAGCATTCCCTGTGCAATACCAATTTTAAAGAAACATTGTTTCGAATTCAGGGGATATTGATACAAAATTGGGGAAAGCTAAGTTGGTTTTCTACAGGGCTCCCAACTTGATTCTAAACACGGTTGCCTCTGAGGTACTAAAAGTGACTTGGCGCCTTTCTCCTCTTTAACCGTTGCGTTGCGTTTGTCCTCCAGCAAAACAAGTAATCAAACAAAATATTGCTGCTCTCTATATACCTACTAGCCACGTTCTCATCCTTCCGGGTTCCCATTTATCCACCTAGTAGGTGGATATTAACTGGAGACCCGGAAGGATGGGAGCGTGGTTCCTTAGCACTGTGTGCGACTGGCTGGAATATAAGTACTCACCAGGGAGCGGAAATTGTGCACTTTGTGTGCGGGAATGATAGCATTGTGTATCCGTTGACTGGGGTAATAATAATAGCGCTTAGAGGCTCTTGCAATATGCACTCTATAAATGTATATTATTATTAAATTAGTATTAAAGGGGACCACCAGGCAAAGAACAACATATAATTATATGTTTTGATACCGTTTTGTGATATCAAATAGATACCCAACATTTTCCAACAAAGCAATTCATTTCCACCACTTACGGAACCACTACTATTTCCTGGTTCCGTACGAGCCAAACATTTGCGAGTGCGCCAATTCTATTCACGTGTACGTTTGGAGACAATAGAATCCCGGGCGATTCGTTCGCTCTGGACAAAGTAGTCTCGTACATTCAGACCCATGAACGCATGCTTTAGAATGGTGATGCGTTTACCAATTATTTTTTCTTTCTTTCTGGAAACATATTTTTGTGAACTTGTTGATGGAATGGAATACTAAAGATGTTTCCTTTCATTTATAAGAATATTATTTGTGAGTGGGGTACCCTTTAACCGATGTATTAACAATTCAAAACATTTGCACCGCACCGACAATCCTATATTCATTCGGTATCATTTTCTTGAAAAGAGTGTATTAAAGGGTACCACCACCCAAAAATAATATTCTTATTAAAGAAAGGTAACATCTTTAGTATTCCATTCCATCAACAAGTTCACAAAAATATGTTTCCAGAAAAAAAATATATAATTGGAAACGCATCACCATTCTAAAGCATGCGTTCATGCGGTCTGAATTACGCAGACTGCTATGTGTGCGGTGAATTGCAATGTGTGCAGAGCGAACGAATCGTCCGGGAATCTATTGTTTACAAACGTGCGCGTGAATAGCATTGGCGCACTCGCAAATGGTTGGCCCGTATGGAACCAGGAAATAGCAGTGGTTCCGTAAGTGGTGGAAATTAATTGCTTTGTTTATGAATTACACAACCCTTTGCAAAATGTTGGGTATCTATTTGATATCACAAAACGGTACCAAAACATATAATAATGTGTGGTTCTTTGCCTGGTGGTCCCCTTTAACATTGCCAAGTGCATCAAATAATAAAAGAGTAGCCTATGTAGTAAAAATGCGTTTAACGTTAAACGGAACATGGCGTTAACCGATCAGATGATTTTTCTAAACAGCGTGATATACAAATGAAGAGCTTTCTTCCAAAAAGCGCTTTATCCACTTTTTCAACTTTCGAGGAAAACAGGTTTCTTTGCCCAAATTTGTACACGTGCCTATGGGAATATGAAAATTGAAATTTCTATTTTTTTAATTTTTATTTTGAGTGAGTAATTTGTCGTAAGATGTGAATTCCTAGATAGCTACGTAGCTTATAAATGTAGATATATTGTTAACTCATTTTTTTATGGAAAGTGGGTTTCGCTCCTTTTGGAACTGAGCTCTTCAAATACATCAACTCAATGTGATATTTAAGAGTAAATGGATTAAATTGTGATGACTTGAGAGTGGATGAACTAAATCAATGAAATAATGCATTTACCAAAATATCAATAATTACCAAATATCAATAATTACCAAATATCAATAATTACCATATTAGTATAATACAATTAATTTGATTTAAAATAAAGAGCTAAAAGACTATGCCCAAATAAAAGCCAACAGACATATTTTACCCGAATGTTCGATATTTACAAACAGTTATAATATCATTAAACTCTCTCATTTACTGCAATTTCGTCCGTTTAGGTAATATACCTTATATAGTTCGTCTTATAGAGTTCATAACATCGAATAAACATTTGGTGACATTTAAAAAAAGTAATTTTGCATATAGGATTTCGACATTTATATTTCATGCGTCATTTGATATCTTATCGAATGCCATGATATTACACTGTTTTCTCATTTGTGAGAAAATGAGAACACAAAATCAAATAATGGCAATGCGTGATATGCACGTATATTTTTTTATACATAATAATAAAACACGAAAAACAGATTTGAGAAGGCAATTCATGTTTAAATTTCATTTCCCGTGCGTCTTGTGATATTGAGGATCATTGACTGAATGGAGTCGCCCCACATGAAGTAATTGGACATGACAAGGGGCGTAACTGAGAGGTGCGTGTAAGGGGGCAACTGGTTCCCCCTATCCGGATGTTGGCCCACACCCCCGCCACTGATGCCCCCCTTTCCCCTACCCCGCTTATAATAAGAAAATGAATACGTTATATCATGCGTGTTCGGTGCAATCGCCACGTTATACAATTTTTCCATGCGATCATTATTCAAATCTGGGAAACCGTCATTGGCTAACGCTTCACCATTTTTTTTTGCAAAAATACCCCCCCCCCCCCCCCCCCCAGGCCTTTGCCACAATATTTTCTCCTGTCCAATCTTCCTTCTTACACCGCGTGGCATAATAATGTCCATGGCTGGTATTCAATTCAATTCTTAGATGAAGTAAGAAATTTACTTAACACTTTCTAGGCTGAGAACTCGACTTTTTGACTTTTACTTCAGTAAAACAAAATCTAAATGTAATATTTGAAGACATTATGACATTAACATTTTTGTAAGATTTTCAGTTGACGAATTAATCAAATCTCAATTACTTACTTAAGCTACATCTTGACTTAAGTATGGAATTGATTACCGACTATTGAGTACCTAGTCATATAGGAGGTGTTTTTTCCATTTAAATTTCATAATGTTCGGCTATAGGTATATAATATGTACAATGTACACAATTAATTTATATTAAAGTCGCATCAAACTTATGGAGAAAGAAAGAGAATGAGTTTGATCAAGGTAACATAAGGAGTGTCTGGGAGCAGTTATGGAAGAATTAGTTGGGACATTAGCAATGTAACCTGTGGCGCTTGGTAACCCAACCGTGGATTTAAACGTTCAATGATATGGTTATGATATTTACATTATATGTCTCCCACGAGGCATTTGAATCCTTCGTATGCCATCTCTATAGATATACTCTGTTAATAAGTACAGAATAGCTCTCCCAGCATCGTGCGCGTTAAAAAAAAAAAAGAAGAAGGTTGTCATTTTTTTTTTATCCTGACGAAGGATCTACAACTCTTTTTTAAAAATCACGTTTGCGATTTTAGTAGATAAGCAGTTTTCAGCAGTATGTTCTTCGTTTTTATCGTCTTCTTTCATAAGGTTTGCGCACAGTTCCACTAATAATCAACCATAATATTTATTAAAAAACATTGACAACGTTCACACAGTTTGACTCAGGATTTTGACCATTAAGAAAGATATGTTGCCTAATCATATTTTCTCTATTGTTGTTCAGTTTCTTGCATGATTGAACATATCTTCTCTGCTAGTTTTGTCACGCAAATTGTTCCTTTTTTTAAAAGCATTTTAATTGGCGTTTGATAATATTCATTCATCCATTCATACGTATACAAATAATGACGTATTGTTCAGATGTTTGTATGACGTAAAGTCCGTAATATCGAGTTCCAATAATTACACCTGAACCACCTTGCCCTAAATCGGATGGCTTATCATGTTTATGTACGTGCGGAGATATCATTATAATTGTTTATTTATATTTCATAAAAACACTGGATGACGTAGCATCAGTTACAGTAAACATGGTAAACGCCATATATTTCGCGAGGGTTTTATTTTCGCGAATTTCGCGAATCACTTGTGAATCGCGAAATTAATAACACGCTTAAAAATCAACACCAAATGCAAAGCAATGCACTTACGTGTATTGCATGCATTCCTGCACTAATATCTCTCTCTCTCAAGACAGTCATGGATGCGTGTTGGTAACAGCCGAACGCGAATTGAACCACTCACAAAATTGTCGTAAAGTCCCGATTCGCGAAAATGTATATACGCAAAAATATGTGGCGTATACAGTTTATCATAACGGCGGTGAAGCATCGTAGACGCATCGTGGGTCAGGGAAATGTGTTTGCGTCTTTGAATACAGTGGTCGCGGGTTCGTTTTCCATTTTAGCGTTTAAACTGCATGTGTAATGTATATAATTATAAGCACCTAATGCCCCCCCCCCCCCCCTCCCCCCACCTCTCCATTTCCTGGCAACAACACTTTCCGTGTGCCTGTACGGTATACCGAAAGCGGGGAATACGTCGATCCTTCCAGACAACCTATTGTTTTGCATTACCGGGTCTATATTTATGGCGCTTGTTCAAAACTCTTTAAAATAAACACACACATAATAATGACCCTCAGTGTCAAGCTTTGAATTCCAAGACTTACCCCATAAAACTGCAATAATACATTACTTATTTGACGAGTATATACCATAATTTATAATCTTCATATTCATCTGCAACTAATACAGTCAAATCTGCCTTAGCGGTCACATGTCTATAGCAGTCAACCTGTCTACAGTGGCTACCAAAGTGATCCCCCAGCATACTAAAGAGAACAAAATGTTATGGATCCTGTATACAGTGGCCACTATTTGTATTTCCCTTGAGTGGTCACTGTGAACAGGTTTGACTGTATAATTGCCGCTAATTATCATAGCGTATAAAAAGGGTTTTCACCCCGAATATTTGGGTTTTCAAAACTCTTGGAGGTGGCTGCTGAAGCCCCCCGTAGTTTCCCCCTTCTCAACCCCACCCCATCCTTGGCATCCTACGCCATTGGACATGTTGGAAGGAATCGGATCCTGTGGGCAGAACATAATGAAATAAGACGACTCTATTGCCATTATCACACAGTCACTCGAATTATATAAAAAAAACAACTCAATTATTCAGGGGAATAGCAGGGGATTTACCCGCTCATAAATGAAATAACAAAACTTATTGAACTAAAAAGTTGCCTTCTAATAAATAATGTAAAGAAAAACATTATGGTCATGATGACGGGTGAGTGGGATGAGACTTAACCCACGGTCGTATTATTACCAAATGGAATCAACGAGCTGAAAGGTCTATATTAAAATCTACCCTTATTTTGCTTAAGGCCGGATGAGGGCGGATTTATAATACAGTCTTGTAAAGGGGATTTACCCTCCACAACAAACAAGGTGAAAGGGGGTTCATTTAAGCTACTTTAAATGCAATATCATCATGATATTGCATTCATAACGAGTTGTTAATAATTTAGAGATACAATTATACTTGCATGTTTCAACCTTTTATAATTTGTATTTTCCGCATCTGTAATGTAACAAATGAGTTCAGTGTATACAAAGTTTATAATAGTACCATAAAAAAACAAGAAGTATAATAATCTTAACGCTCAATTCACTTATATCTTTGCCTCAACTGATATGAGTTATGTTTTTATATTTTATATTATGCATATCTTGACAACTTGCGCATCACAATGAAAAGATTTTAGGCACTTAACTTGTGTTTAGGCACCTTCGTATTTGCTATTTGTCTGTCTATCGCGTTGATTATGCCTTTCGTGACGACTTTCACTTTAACGTTATTTTACGATTTGATGGTCTTTAGCGGCAGACGAAAGGTGATCGGTGCAATCTCCATTTCACAGATCACCGCTGTTGAGTGTTTCCACACCAGAAATGAGAATCAAGGGCAGTTAATTATTAAGCGTCCACACACACCACCAACGTGTAAAACACCTCCACACTATTCTATATTATATATACCGTACAGTTAAAAGGGGTAGTTTAGTTTTGGTAGAGAAGGCGCTGCACATCACAATTTTTTTGTGAGGTAATGAAAAACTGAGTGTCGAATTTGAGAGAACATGCAATTTTAATGGCAGAATAAACTTTATTTGGCCAAAATCGACACAGAAACGGCTGAAATATCAATAAATCTGATCTTATAATTATTTGGGGCCCAAATAATTAGATGATTTTTTCAAAACAAAAAAAAAATGCTTGCACTTTTTCACAAATTGTCAAAAGCGTTTTTTAAATAGTTGTTGATGATCTCTCTATTTAATCATTATTTCAATAAAACATCACATGCATAATTTTGTATGAAAAATTGTAGAAACCAATGCCTCTTAAGAAGGCGCCCTCTTGTGTTTTAATGGCTCTTTTTGAATGATAACGGGCTTTTTACTAAGTCCTTTGTAATTTGTTATACCTTTCGAGCATGGTGGAGTTATACCTATTAGTTTATAATGTTACTATCCAGGTTTGGTTACTAAAGTTCAGCCTTACCAAAAACTGTACTACCCCTTTAATTCTTAACGTGCCAGGGATTTTAATGCCCAATGGCATTTGTGTGCATTGTAACTCGCAAAAATGTGAGCTTGGCACGTTAGGAGTTAAAGGCGATTTGGAGTTCGGGTTGATACATTTAAAATACCTTTTCCTGAAGTCTCATTAACTAATCACCAAGGAGGCCCTTCAAGAGTTAGCGACCCCAAAACTATATAGAGTACCGAAGTAGTGACGTCACATGCTTTTGTTATGGCATAGTAATGGTTCTAAACAACTTTTCCTTTCATACTGGCATTAAGTAGTGGGTCGGAGCCGGACGATTGCCTTCTTAGCAACCGCTAGATCACCAATTCATGACTTGCCTGACATTGTTTAGAACCATCACTCATGGCAATGAATAGCTCTGACGTCACACTTCGGTACTCTATATCCCCTACGACCCGACGATCGATCGTTACGTCACGAAAGGTCAAGTCGGGTCACAATTCTGACGAAGGCTGTAGATGACAGCCTTCGAAAAATTTCGTAGGTTAATAATATTTGTACTGTGATCAAAAGTTTAAAATGGATATCTTATAAATGACCAATACAGATGAACTTTCATACGAATACATATGCCCTGATGCGCAGTTGCCAGTTAATGCCTATGTAACCAGGAAATGATGCATTCATGCAGCCTAATCTTCGAATGAAACATGTTCAAAAGAAAATCGTAAAATGCCCTTTAGTCCTACATAGTCCTGTCCAGGTCGGTAATTATATGAGCATGGTACGAGCATTCTGCTAGCCCAGACTACATAATTGATTTATTGTAATTGAATACAAAACTAGTACTCAATGCCATCTTTAAAATGTGTCTAATGACGTACATAATGTTAAGTAAGGGGTGGCAAGGGGAGGAACATACCCCTCTGGGGGACCCATCCCTCCTAAGAATATGATATAAACCGGCATTTTATATCCGATCTGCTATGATGTCCCCCCACCCCCAACAAAACAAAACAAAATAATAATAACGTACATACACACACACACACATATACACACACACACGCACACACGCACACACGCACACACGCACACACACACACACACACACACACACACACACACACACACGCACACACACACACACACACACACACACACACACACACACACACAGCAGCAACAACAACAACCACAAATATAAAAGCATCCAAACACACACAAAAAAACCCAAAAGCAACATAAAAAATGAATCCATAAACAGCAATTAAACAATTATAATCCACCCCCCCCCCCCCCCCCCACACTAATTGATGTTGGTCATGTGGCAACCATACAGTTCCAAAGTTACAACCACTGCAGGTGTTCGCTATCTCTATCAATCATAATGTCCAGTACCTCATTGCCCTCAAGTGGCGAACTTTCTTTTTTTTCGCCCACCATTTTGCGGGGGAAGAATACCTCGATTCGTCGTCTTACCTTTAGTTTCAAAGTGTGATGTTTTCTTCTTTCTTTTTTTGTTTTGGAAAAGGTATTACTGGGTTCTGGCCCAGCTATAGGTGGTGGGATCCCCTTGATTCCAGTGTCTGATGTGGACACAGTGGTTACTTTTGTTAGTGTAGCACGAATCTATAAAATACATTACGTCGCATTGGTCGTGAGGCTCGTATAGGGCGCTTCATGCACTTCAGAGATGTGCCGGAAATACATTGAGGAGTGCCACCGACTTATGTTATATAAGGTCCCCGCAAGTATGCAGCAATGTGTGCGACCGACACTATGGATCCAGAAGTATGCTGATAGGGGTTATCCACCTCATGATGTGGACATGATGAATTAAATTTGATTGAATTTGCCAAATAACCAATGGAACCACTGGCGTAGGTCCGTACAGGGGAAACCGATCGTTCAGGGGGGAGATCACCCCCCCCCCGAACTATATATAGCTATCACTTACGATATTACATATATACGCCAGTGGTAGTATGGGGGAACAGTGGCCAGTTACAGCCGGTGGGGGGGGGGGGGGGGGGGGGGGGTAAGTATTCCTGCCCCTTCATTATAACTCCGTTTGGAATCAATTCAAAAGAAGACACTCTTGAACCTGTGCAACCTTGGGGAAATACAGCAGATCTAACGACTGTGCAGAAAAATTCAGCTGCTTCAATCGCGCCGTCCAACAAAGGTACTCAAAGTTCGGCGGGTATTTTACCTAACGGGAACCTGGTGGATTTTGTATTAAAGGGTACCACCACCCGCAAATAATATTCTTATAAATAAAAGGTAACATTTTTAGTAGTCCAATCCACCAAAAAGTTCAGAAAAATATGTTACCAGAAAAATAGATTTAATCGGAAAACGCATCACCATACTACAACATGTTCATGGGCTACCTTTTTATCTAGGACGAACGCATCGTCCATGAATGTATTGTCTCCAAACGTACGCGTGAATAGAATTGGCGCACTCCCAAACGTTTGGCGCGTACGGAACCATAAGGCCATACTGGTTCCGTAAGTGGTGGTAATTAATTGCATTGTTTATGAATTACACAGCCCTTTGCAAAGTGTTGGACATCTATTTGATATCACACAACGGTACCAAAACATATAAATGTGTGTTGGTTTTTGCCCGGTGGTCCCCTTTAACTCTATGAGGATTGTCAAATCTAGTGGGGAACAGCTAGGTTTAAACGATTACATGCATGGAACAGTTTGTAGCTCCACTTGTTCTTTGATTAGTTTCAGAATCCCTCGATGTCAATGACCCTGAGCGAATGACTATTGTTTCTCAAAGTCAGGGTAACATTTTTGTAAATGTTGAGGTTAGGGTAAGAAATGGTAAGGGTTAATGGTAAGAGAATGTATAGGGCTTATATTTACCGATACAATTGAATTAAATTTAGGTGAAGTAAGCGTAATTTTTTGTCAAATGTTATTGAAAAATTGCTACTTGGCTATTGGATGAAATTTCAACCAAAGATAGGCGTGCACTGGTTATAGTAGATGAACACATTCCAATTGAAACCCTGTCCCAACACACAAACACTGGCGTACTGGTGAGGGGGGGGGGGGGGGGGTGGGGGGGGCTTGGGGGCGCTTGCCCCCCCCCCCCCCCACAAGATAAATTTAAATCATGGCTTTTATCTAATTCGATAACAGTGATTGAAAGAAAAGAGTATTTCTTTAGACAAGAAAACTCAGATTTTACTTCATGTCAAGTCAAATTTCCTTTCAAGTATGCACCAGATTGCACAGTTTCAAGTCCAAAAATGCAAATGCTCCCTACCGTGCGAGGGGGGACACACCCTCCCCCCGCTCAGTCGCTTCGCTCCTTCGCAATATCCGATGGTGATGCGGATTTTGTTTAGCCCCCCCCCCCAAAAAAAAAAAAGAGTTTTTGCTCATTACGCCACTGCTCACAAACATTCTATTCCTTAAACATAAATGTCGTCATGAAACAGTGATGATTTTACTTACGTCCTAAGACCTCGCATTTCCGATCCTGAGATAGTTTTCTTCCTAGGATCTCTGGTATGTATGGAACTTACGACTTGTTTATGTTTCGTCTGTTATTTTCTAGCTCTCTTGCAATGAATAATTTGCCTACATTTTCTGTGAATTTCTAAATTCATTGAATCGTGTTTATTTCGAGTTTGAATTTCAAATTTCAAATTTTGACATTCGGAAACTTGAATTTGACCCGTTTTTGCTAATTAAGTTTCAGCCCAAGGCTTTAATGTCTCCCACAATAATACGTAAATTACATACACCAGGGAAATAGAGGTTTGGTTTACCATGAAATTATATTTAATGCTGAAAACTATTTCTGCCGATTAGTTTACAAATAAAAACGGTCATTGTCCTGCAAGGATATGGTATAAAGTGCTGGTAAATATGCCCTTTTCACATTCCCAAATCACATTTTCTCCTGAATGGTGTTCTTTATTTAGCCTTCTTTAAAGGTGAATGACAGTAGTGGGAAACGCCCCACCCCCTAAAAATGAAATGTACGCTCTTATTACCAACCATGTGAAAGAATATAGTTTTACTAATATGGGATTATACAAATTTGGCCAAGAAACCGCCTACTAATTGATATATTTGCAAAATTATAAATTGATCTGTTGCGGATAGATATCGCCAACGCGGAATCGCGCATACGCTGCGTACAATGATGACCGCGTGCGTTCGCTATACGGGATTGTACCCAGCTTGTCGATATCTCCAGTCCAGCGCTAGTGGCGCGGACAGGTGCGAACGGGCGGTGGATTTATACATTTCACGGGCGGGTATTGGATTTCTTCCGATATTTCTGCATTTAACGCATCGTTAGGTTCGGATTTTACCACACAAGCCCTTTTTAGATACTTATTCAACAATATTGATCAATTATAAATGTGTTCTGTAACTTTCCCAAAACTGTTATTCATCTTTAACCCAAAATCCGCGATGTAAAACATCTGTCTGGCCCAGAATTAGACCGGAAAATCAGTCTCTATTCAGACGGTTAATTGTTCCACCTACCGCTCCATTTAGAATCATAATGGGGTGATCAGTGATAGTGCGAAGTCCGATTAATTATTAAGGGTATGGTCACACGTGAGCCTGCGATGGGCTGCCAACGCCTTCGATGGGTCGATCGCGCATATGGAAGGCTGATATTTGCACACGCTGTAATACATAACCGCGTTGTACATTATTGTCACTGCTGTTGTTATGGTCATTATCTACCCTTCATAACTTCTATCGTTTGTTCGCAGCTCGTCGCAGCTCGTCGCAGCTCGTGACCATAGCCTTACGAACACCCCATGAAGGGTCGGTTATTTCTGACATTCCCAGAATAAGCGTATTGTAATCTGTTGCCATCTACCCGGTTGGAATTCACAAATGTGGTTTTAATATGTACATAATTACTTAATCACAGCTTAAACCATGGCGGGAAAATACGAAGCGCCACTTGTAGACAATACAAAAATGGAAAATCGCATTTTATTTTTTTTAAAGAGTGCAAACAGAGGTGAAAGGGAATTTTCAAAATATATATAATTATGAGATGAAAGCAATGCATTTTCTCCAACGTTAAAAAATATTATTTTTACACATTTTCGTCGACTCATACGTCTTCTTCGGGGTATAACAAAGAATCTTGTTAGTTATTAAGTTATGAAAAGGACGAGAGAGTCGTCGAAAGTTTGGTAATTTATATAACACAATTATACCGTTGGAGAAAATGCATTATCCGTCTTCCTTAATATTCAGTATCTTGATTCGGAACTCCAACACGTGGTCATGTAATACTATGGCATGAGATAGATGAGTAAATTCAGTACTCAGTAATCTAAACAAAAAGCGTAGAAAGGAGAGATGGAGTAAGAGAAGGGGAAAGAAAGGGAGAGAGAGAGTTCGAGAGCTCGAGAATGTGACATGTTTTGATCATTACCACTACTTGAAAAGACTAGCGCACCCTTTTAGTAAATTATAAACATGATAAAAGGTCAGACATATAGTTATTATACCAGCACATACATCGATCCATTGCAATGACATTTAAACTTCGAGTTCTCTTCTATAAATGTATTATTCGTACGCCACTATGGCGTAATTATACTTTACAGTACGTAAGGAAAGATTTTATAAAGTTCACCATTATTAAACGTCAACCAAATGTTAAAATAGCGTATAACAATACCACAACTCACATTAGTATATGGGACAGGATATACTTTGTTTTTGTTTTTATTTGAATTATTATTATTACTATTAATTTATTTGATTTGATTTATCCCGGAACGATTCCTGCGAAAATAATCATAGTTCTGATCTCAATAGTTAAGAAAACGTCACGTCATAAAGGGGTGGACCGCGCTTTTGTTCACAGGAGGAGAGCTTGAGGGCTATTCACACTTCACACCCTTTATAATAGCACTTATGGTCATCCCTAATGGACCTCCTGTAACCTTCACATGTTTAATTATGTAACACATTCATCAACGATGTCTTCGACAAACTCGCCACACCCTGAACGAGTGTTAACCCGTTCCATGGTATGTATTGCAATTCTCTATATCGCTACTACATGATACACCATGGTTCCCTTGGGCCATGGTTTAAAGGTAGATTGGATTCGTGCCATCTTGCAAACGCCTTGCGCACGGTGCGTAATGCACACTTCGTCTGTGTTATGCAGTGTGTACAAAACATTACCTAGTTAAAAAATGGCAAACTATACTGCAAAAACGAGGGTGTTAAATTAACACCACTGGTATGTTGTTCCACACTAGCCTGGTGTAGACCAATATAGATACCAATGGTGTTAATTTAACACCCTCGTTTTGGCAATGTACGGTGTAGCATCCCCACGCTTGGTCATACTTAAAGGACCTATAGCGTCTAGATGGCCTAATTTTTACAATTCGGCTCTCTCTATGTATTTTTTCCTGAAGATAAAGAATTTGGCAGTCATTTCTCATGAAATCAATCAATTTTGGGGTAATTAGTAAATATATAATTGTCCTGGGAACGCCCCAAAATGTGACGTCATCTAAAGTACGGACTAATGAACTAAATTCTGTAGATGACGCGTCATGACGTAAGCCAATGAATTGTCAATCACATGTCAATCACGCTGCCGATTATGGACCCTAAAATGTGGGTGGGGCGTAAACTGGCTGCTAAATGAGATTTGGCATCAGAAAATAAGTCTTAAATTACTACTGTGTTTATTTTCGTGGATTTTTTTCGGCAGACCTATTTTAAAAGTCATCAACTATGGAATAAGTGCCAAAGTACGTTGTATTCTTTATGTCCTTTAATAGAAGTTATGACTGTGACGTGTTGTTGTCGGCAGAATCAGATGCCTGGAGGTCTTAGCGATATTAAATAACTGCAGCTGCGTAACGCCTGATTACAAGACAGTTTTGGAAGAATGTCCGGCAAGTTGTCAGGCCGTGAAACACGGACGTTTATACGACACCTGAATGACATAAACATTCATAATTAACGAAGTGTGAGTGAGCGAAATCTCACGAGTTAGAGGTGAACCTGCAATGGTTATTTCTTTTCCATTCCCCTCCCTTGCAATACTCACAGGTAAACAATCGCCGTGCGATATATTAATATATTAACGGTATTATGTGCGAAAGCTGTTTTCTTTCTCTTTTTGTTTGTTTCTTGGTGGGTAAAAATATCAGAGGATAACATATCATTTTCATATTTTGTGTATTAGTATGATTATGATAATACTAATACTAATATAAATACTAAGTATATTTATAATTAGTAGCTGTAGTAGTAGTAAGGGTACTATACAAAAGTAAAACAAAGTTTGTCCGTAAAACTTATTCGTACTTTAATAAAGGTAAAGCCTTAAGAACGTTAACTCTTTTATTGTTAAATTTGCTTTCAAAATATTAACCATTCAAAAGTGTGCCAACGCAAGACGCTGCAATGTCGAAAACGCGTAGCTCTTAAAATGCATAACTATATAACACATGAGGTGTGTGGTTAACGTTCTTACTTAGGGGTCGATAGTGACGTATATAGCTACGGGAGCACATGCCACCCCACCCCCTTCCAGCGGTAACTTGATGTAAACAATAATTGAAAGGGTGTGTCACTTCCCCCCCCCCTACCTCCTCCGCCGACCAGGCGAAGCCATTTTTCGTCGCTACCTTAATATATAGTGTAAAGGAGTTCAGGGGGTGATTCACAAAGATGTTAAGTTTAGCAGAAATTTAGGTTGGAATTAAATTGATGGAAACCGAGCATGGTGGCTTAGCGGTTAGCGTGTCCGCCTCATGCACGGGAGATCCCGGGTTCGAACCCTGACCGGGTCATACCAAAGACTTTAAAATGCCACTTTCTGCCTCCTAGCCAGGCTCTCGGCATTTATATAATGGCGATGGCGAAGGGAAAGTTAAACACACGGAGTTACCAGAGGACTAGCCCCCCTCTGTTACTTTCACTACATAAAGTAGAAGTGTGGCTTAGGGGTAATGAATCGGAGATAGGCGCCGCCTTATGTGCCAAATTTGGCACGGGAAGGACTTTAACTTTTAAACTTAAGTTAAATTTATGAAAAGCATTTTGTAGCCTTGACAAAATATACAATTGCAATATTTGAGACTTTTGCTGTATTTAAAACCAATAATATTAAATCTTCTTAATTATTCTAAATAGTTATGCTTTCAAACACAATGTAATGTTGTATTTCAAAAGTAATGCATATATTTTGTATGGTTTTCCATAATTTTGTAATCCAAGTTATGATTTAAGGTCAACTTAAGCATCTTTGTGAAACAACCCCCAAGCAGATGCGGAGGTTTTGCAACAGCCGCTGCACGTATGATAGCCGCCCTTGCCATTCGGTCACGACATTCAGACGCAAGGCCATGTTAAAAAGGCAACGAATCGAATCCCTGGAGTCTATTGATTTCCCTTTGTCTAATGTTCAAAGTGTTTCTGTGTTGCCAATTTGGGCAATGGCGGGAAGAGAGAATCACATAGAGTAAACGCGAGGTCAACGAGCATAGCGCACGGACAATGAGATAAACCATTTAAAACCTGCACCGTATTGTTCGTTTCTGGCCGCTTATAACAGGTAATACGACTTGTAATCATGTTATATACCTGTTTTCTATCTACAATACTGAACTTCCCGTTGACTCTTTCTATGCCAGACTATTTCTTCACAATTAAAGGGATCTAGTAACTGTGTTGGTAAGTGCCAAAAATGATGACTGATTAATCAAATATGAATTGGAGTGATCTGATATGTCCACAAAGTAATGTGTGAAAAGTTCACGTTAATTGGATGTTTTCTGGCTGAGATATGAGCAAACATGAGCAAACAGTGATATTCACTAACTCATTGTATTTACTTTGTACATGAAATTATCCCGTAGACATATCTGAACACTTCAATCGTAAATATATTTTGAACGAAATGGAAATTTGAAAAACCGAAACCTGTCCCGTGCTTTTATTGTTAATATTAATATGATAAGGTATGAGAGAACCGCTATAATTCCAATTTGATTTTGAGGATTCGGACAATGTTACTAGATCCCTTTAAGAGGATACAAATGGATTAGAAAATAACAGTTTATTGCTCAGATTGTATATTTGATAGCTGTGTCAAGTGGCACTCAAGGCACGTAAGGGGTTAAACATCAATATTATGCCCGGATAGTATGATAACATTATATAAAATGTGTTATCTATCTGGGAAGGAAGTCCGTTTTCAGCGGAAATAAAAACAATCAAGAAGTCCCAAACAACCGGGGGTGTTTTAGCAGAAGTATAATGCTGATAATTATTATCAATCGGAATCTCTCTGCCCGATGCAGCGATGCCCGCATTATTTTCAAATCTAACCCGTGGCGCAGACCAACGAGGGGATTGGAGCAGGGGCAAAAAAAAAATTGAATTTGTATAATACACTATGTTCATATATTGAATATCAGAGTGATCACACTATGGACACACTGTGTTCACACTCTGACGCACTCTGTGATACACTGAATTCACACTGTGATTCAATGCATTCACACTGTGATGCAATGCATTCACACTGTGACACACTGTTTTCACAATGTGATGCAATGCATTCACACTGTTGCACACTGTTATCACACTGTGATTCAATGCAGTCGCATTGTTTTCACACGGTGATTCAATGCATTTACACTGTGATGCACTGTTTTCACACTGTGACACACTGTGACACACTGCGTACTATATGGCGCCCTAATATAATACATTATCTTTTATCACCTGACTTAGTAAATACAGTACATCAGCTGTCATGTAACATTTTTGGATGTTACATGGCAATTCAGATGATAAAACAGTTGTTAACTTTGTTGTCGGGAAAATCATGGAATGTTCCCCTCGGGATTTTAAATGCTATTTCGTGAAGAAAATAAGTCCCTCGACTACGTCTCTTCCCTCAATAGCATTTAAAATCCCTTGGGAGTGGAACATTCCGTGATTTTCCCTCCACCACCAGTAAACAACTGTATACTAGCCTATTTCCACATCTACCGTAGATCGCACTATTACATTGTAAATATCGGATTTAGATGTATTTCATTGAACAACTCGTAAAGTATTTGGTTCTCATCAAAAATGCCCCCCCCCCCCTTCCTCAGACACACGCGTACACACGCGCACACGCACATGCATTTATACACACATGCACAAGCACATACACCCACAAACACAGTCATACATACATACATTCATACACACACACACGCACGCACACGCACGCAAACACGCACACATACACACACACACGCACACACGCACACACACACACACACACACACACACACACACACACACACACGCACACACACACACACACGCACACACACACACACACACACACACACACACTCACACACTCACACAATCACATGCAAACATTCAAACGAAGACTTCTTCGTTACCACAGGCTATGTTTTCAATTTGTTTTATCAACTCATCGGAATAGAATACAAATTGCCGGTTACTCTTGCTTAATCCTCTTGATGTCCAATTCGCTAAAAGCCCACCGAGTAGTTCCTACATAGTATGTGCCCAAGGTAGTGTTAGGGGTAAAGAATTTGGCGTCCGATTTCACACCTTTGCCAGACCTAGAGACCTTCAGGGCCTTAAAGTGATGAACGGGCTGATAATAAGTAAAACGACCGTATCAGGTGTCATTCACAGAAAATGAGACAGAGGACAATGCTGACGTGGTGTTTTCTTTTGTGATTAATAGGTGCATTAAACACGTACTCACACACATACACACACACACACACACACACACACACACACACACACACACACACACACACACACGCACGCACACATATACATATAAACACACGCTTAAATAGAGACACTGAAACCTATACATATCACAATGTGAGTACATCTAGAACAAATGCAATACAATCGCATAAAATGGTATTAAATGGATCTAGTAACATTGTCCAAATCCTCACAATCCAATTGTAATTAAAGCGGTTCCCTCAAACATTGTTGTATTCGTATTAACGATAGAAGCATGGAACAGGTTTTGGTTTTTCGAATGTCCATTTCGTTAAAAAGATATTTACGATTGAAGTGTTCAGATGTTAAACTATCCACTGGATAGTCGTAACCGTGTACAAAGTCAGTGCAATAAGTTAGTGATTATCATTTTACTCATTACTCGGCTATAAAACGTACATTTGACTTGAAATTTTCACGCAGTACCCAGTGGACATATTAGATAACAACAATATAAATTGAATCAACGATTCATCACTTTTTGCACGTGTCAACAAAGTTGCTAGATCCCTTTAAGGTGAACTACGTACGCACATGTTTGGAAGCAAACCCATACACATACCGGCACGCACGCTCATATTATGCGCAATGATACATGTTTATTTACAATAAAATATATTGACCTCCTTCTGTAGGCTACGCATCTTCTTTTAAACATTTCTACGAACCACGAGGACGCTACGTCCTTCTAGTTGATATCTTTATTTCAGAATTAATAAACAAATGTACGGCAATGGTCACAATTGTCCTTTTTGAATAATTGAGGATTACAGGAGAAACAAAT
The DNA here is from genome assembly GCA_037951105.1 of Echinarachnius parma. Classification (NCBI taxonomy): domain Eukaryota; kingdom Metazoa; phylum Echinodermata; class Echinoidea; order Clypeasteroida; family Echinarachniidae; genus Echinarachnius; species Echinarachnius parma. The sequence continues at coordinate 35,330 of JBAMJV010005294.1, read as the reverse complement.
GAACTGCATTTATAATTCAAATGAACGTGCACACAAAAGTATACGTGACTATAAATATACGCATGGTCAATGTTAACACTAACATTGTCAAAATGCGATATTAAAGTCTTTAAAACAAGTAATACATATTATGATGTATTCCTTTGTCATCAATTGAACAAAAAAGGAAGTGGGTATAATGTATGATGCGTATTATACATACAAAAGCACATTAACATCCACAGAGCCAAACTGCATAAGGGAATGAGCGAAGGACAGCGGCGGCGATTGTATTGTAAATTATTTTAAAGGGCATCAAGCGTGGGGATGCTACATAGCGGGTCGCCATTTTGAACTGGGTTAGTTTGCGCGCACCGCATGACACTGAGCTAACGTGCATTACGCACCGTGCGCAACGCGTATGCAAGATGGCGTCGCGCATCTCATTTGACGAATCTGAACTACCTTTAATGTAATAAGTAAAAAAATGTACGCGTACACGCGCGCACGTACACACACATGCAGGCACCATGGCAGGCACACACACCTAAACACACACACACACATTCAACACCCACCCACACTCACGTAAACACACCGATATGAAATCTTTCATTTTTAATTTTTCATGTTCTTGAGGTTAGAGATAAAAGGTAATGGTGATCTCTTCTGCTATGATTTATTTCAGAAAAATGAGAAGTGAATGTACAGTATGTACACGCGTCTGTTCATTTCTTATTAAATTCTAGGCCAGTATGGCGGAATGTTTTATTCAGGAAAGACGTCCCAGTCCATGTTTACATTAACTTGGTTAGACTGAGCCCTTTGCCAGATATGGGAGCACAATACTGAAAATACCGAATAACATCAAATTACTCTTAGTTATTTAAATTAAAAGGTCGGATCTTGTTTCTGTGCAATGATTGTAGTATAATGGCCTAGTCCCACTACACCACATCTCCTTCCGATTCCTATCCGACCAAAATGCTGCGCAACGGTCAGCATGTCAGTATCTAGCAAATGTTGAGGCTTCATGACGTCTAGTTTCACGCGGAGCCAAATTTAAAAGTATCCTACTAGTTCCGAACTACTAAATTCCGAACTTGGTCCGCATCATTTCGTTTACTGTTACCTTCTGGATGTCAAACGAATATGAAACGAATGAGATACGCTATATAATAGTGGGACTTGGCCATCAAGAACAAAATACGAACCGTTCTCTCCGCAATGCATTTATAATATACAGTCCTACATAATCAATTCTACGGTTGTTGTTATTTCAGTTTATCTGCTTTGTATCAGGTTGAAGTAACCTTCGGATGTTATATCAGTTTATTTGAATACTATACAGTTTCGGTTTTACGGAAGGTTTATCAGAGATAGTCTTTACTTACACATTAAGCTGTATGATATAATGGAGAGATTGTGAGAATGAAAACGAAATATTGGATGTATTTCCCAACATTGACATGGGCAGTTAAAAAAAAAAGGGAGCAAACTAGCAAATTGCATAATAGTATTACTAACGCGTCGCAGAAAAGTGTACATGTATAGATAGATACCTTTGACATTAACTTCGATTTAAAAATTCTGCCCGAGGTGTTTTAAACTGCGAACTGTATCATTATTTCCAATCAAGTCATGACTTAGGCGTTACATACACAGATATATCCTTCTTTCATTTCTCTTTTCATTAAAAAAAAAAAAAACCCTAGATAACATTTTCATATTCCCCCACGTCCGTGCGATGCTTCTCTGAATACCCCATAAATCTAATTATGTGTGTTTTAATTGGTCAGAAAGACCGGACGAAATTCGATTGACGGTCTGTAATCAGGGCATGGCTTTTGTTGCTCGTGAATAAAAGACCGAGAGCAGTTCAGAGTCATCATAATTATTTGTGGTCGCACGAAGAAGACGAAAAAAAGAGTAATGAACAATTGAGAGCTCGAATTCATGATATGATATCGATTCGATTCGAGACATCCTCATCATCCTCCATCTGTAGGATAAAAAAAGACACTAGTTAACTATCTACTTCCTGTCTCTTTTTATTGTTGGATTTTTTTCTTTGTGCTTTGTATGGTTTTGTTTTATTTTTGGATTGTATGTGGAAATTAAGTCCCAAGTGATTCACTTGAATTAGTGAGTGACATACTACACTCTTCAAAATTGATGGGAGGGGGGGGGGGGGCACTTATTTGGTGGATGAATACACATTATATGGTTCTTTATTTAAAATAAAATAAAAATGCCTACCGTTGTGTGTTATTGTGTTGGTCCAATGAGATGTCGCACGCGGAAGTAAATTGGCGGGAGAGGGGGGGGGTGGGGGGGGGGGGGGGGGCACTGCTTTGGCGGATGATTAAACTTTATGTTGTTCTTTATTTTAAAGAAACAATGCTCACTGTTATGTATCATTGTGTTGGACCAATGATTGGATGTCGCAGGCGGAAGTTGGTAGTAAATGCCGATTTCGGCATGATCAGTATTCGATCTGTTACGTCTGTGGTCAAAACAAGTGTGCGTTGCGTTCGACATGGAGTAATCTGAAGGGGGCTGTTGAGTTTTGCAGCTATGTGTGGAAGACACGTGTACACTGCATTATTGGCGCATAAGCACACACACACACACGCGCACACAAACATCCACACATACACATTCTCTACACTCATAAATAAATAAATAATAACTAGATAGATAGATAGATAGATATATTTTATGGTCCACATTTAAAAAATAATAATTTGGCCTCCACTGGCTGACACATTTAAATAATATAAATTTACATGGCAAAATAATAATTAAATAAACAAATATACAGAATATAAGCAAACATGGGACATCAATGAGAATAAAATATTTAAAAAGCACATTAAACAAAACACACACCGACAGTCTGCTATATACCTATAGAAATATCACATATCAAGTACAAAATCTCATGCCAAATGTACAGAGTACGCAAAATAGATGCGGGAAAGCTCCTCGAATTAAAGTGAAACAAAATCAAGGAATGGGACAGTTAGAAAAATATTGACATGAGATAGACATCAGTCAATGAAGGAGGAGGAGTGGACAAGAAAAGAATGGAGGGACATTTCCGCACCATTTCGATTTGATCATAGATTCAGTAAAAAATGTATTGCCAATAATAACTGAGTCTGTTACAAAGTAAGTTGAAACAAAGTAAAGCTCTTTTCTTCAGTAATATTACTAGATATACACTGTTAAAACGCTGTGTAAAAAAAGCTGTGTAAAAATGGTTGTTGAATCTCTTTATACAACCTTAGGTGTAGCATGATTAGTTGTAGAAAGAAGGGTTGTGTAAAGCGGCCATTGTTCAGTCATTGATTAAACGTGTTAAATCACGTGATAGTTTGTCCCACTGCAAACCAAGTGAAACGAGATAGCGACGAGGTAGCGTGTTAGTCTTATAACCCAAAGGTCCCCGGTTCGATGCTATTTTATAGTACAATAATTTTTTTATTTGCTATTTCAACAACAGGGTTGTTTAAAATTTATTCTAAACAACGGTTGTAGAAAAAATTAGAACAACAGTTGTGTAAACTTTAAACAACTGGGGTTGTTGAATGTTTTCAACAATAGTTGGATGGTTCATATGTTAAACGGCGGTTGTAGAAAATTTTCAACAAGTTGTTGAATTTATTTTCACAGCATTTTAACTGTGTAGTTAAATTCCATTTTTGTTAACATGTATGCTTCAGTTGGTTGTTGGTCTAGAGCTCTACACTCAAATTAACGTCTCACAAACATGCAAACTGTGGGTGGATGTTCGTTTTGTTTATTATACATACTTATCCTTATTCAGTATTGGTATATTTTATCCCCAAAAGAAGACTAGGCGTGCTGAAAAGGGCAATACAATATGTATTATAACCTTTATTTACCGGGCGACTTATCAAGAAAACATTTCTTCACTTGGTGGGCCGGATTACGAAAGGCGCTATACAATCCATTTTCTATAGAAATCAAGATTATATAAGTTATACATAATCAAAATATTAATTTAAATTACGCAACTGAAAAAACTCTAATGTCATAATATCCCCATAGCCATGTGTATATTTTTTAATATGAGTTTATGTAATTGCAATTAAATTTCTTTTAATATTTGTAATGATCTTTTTGTATTTAGCGCTAAACATAATTGTGAATAAAGGTAAGTATACATAAATAAAATATTACAGTCGATAAAGCAAAGTATGTGTAACACACTAGCAAAGGTTATTTTATAAATGTTTCATGTGATAGTGTAACAAATACAAATAAGAAAATTAAAAAAGTACTAAATACTCCTTCTTGCAAGAGAAGTAATATTAAGTATCAAAATAAGTCAAACATATAAAATAAGAAATGTGTAAATGGGTCATAATGACCTACTCTCCGGGCTCCGTTGCCGTTGTTAATAGCATCAAGATGTTTGATTTGTGTAACCCTGTCCTTTACGCCACTTTAATCCTATGAATAAGGTAATGCCGCCTTAGCCAAGGTGTATCCAACATCAACATGCACGGGAGTGGCAATGTCGTGTTCGCGAGGGGGGGGGGGGGGGGGGGGGGGTGTTAGAGGTGATTCTATCGGGGCAAACATAGAAAGATTAGTTTTGGTGTCCTTGTCGATCAATTTATTATGTATTTGTGATGTTACGTACATAGGTAATTTTTAATAAATGTATGTGTTCATTTATTTGTTTAACCGTTTATATGTTTGTTTATTCATTTATTTTATTAACCATTCCTTTATTTATTAAGTTTCTGACTTACTAACGTATTTAGTTATGTACTTATTAATTCATTCGTTTAATTTAGTTTTTCTCACAAGGGACCAACGGGACTGGGGTAAATAGATTTCCCTAAGCGGCGACAATAAATTGCACTCCCCCCTCTTTTATTTATTGTGGTAACGGATGAGGAAAGAATGACTGCTCCTTATAACCCTCCTTAAACAATAATGGCTACCCCCTCGCATGCGACTATCACACTAAGTACCTATATCATCGGTACCATAACAATAACCTTCCACATGCTTTTAGCTTTGATACGGTCCTTTATTATCATAACATTATAGACACAACACATATCCGAATGCTTTTAGCCGTTCCTTCCTCGGAGCGGAAGCGGAAACTCTATGCGGATAGAAATATTTGATCTTCTGTTATCTTGCTATAATATAATTGTTCATGCTTTTTGTTTCGAGAACAAAAACAAAAAAATAAGTAGAATGCGAGTGGGCATAATCCACGTCGACTTCGTACTGACGACAGACTTGGTCTTAAAGGCTTTTACTAACATCATAAAGCTTTGCGAAAGATTACATATTTGGCTCGCGGCCTATATATCATTCAGCGCAAACATTTGAAATGCATTAATGGCAAAGTAATACTCTCACAAACACGAAAGTCATTAACAAAACGAGTGAAATTGGAGAAGTTGCAGGTAAAACCACGATGAGTTAGGTTTTAATATATACCCTTTTATGACTGTTTGTTAAAATAAATTTGTTAGCTCGTCAAACGCTTTCACAAATGTTTTGTTCTTCTCAAAATCAAAACCTGCATATTAGTTATCAAAACACACGTACACCAGTTCACGCACAAACACACATTCAAAAGTTCAGTTCAGTTTTTAGTTTAGTTTATTTCATTTCCAACAAAAATTCAAATACATAGCATTTTACAAAACAAAACAAGGTTCACATAATAAATTTTAAAAGCTGTACAATGAAAACTAGAATCATAATGGTAAATAATATATTTGGAAATGAAGGGATCCTCTAAAATGTAATGCTTGTAGATTGTGGACCCCTCGAGTAATATTACAGCAATTAAATCATAATTCATAAATAAGTCAAATAATGCTATAAAAACGTACTGCTAAAAAAAAATTAACAATTAATCTTACATTTGAGCTATAAACAAACACGTAAATATATACACGCACAAAGTAAATATCTAACCAAAATTGCTCTCCGCAATAAGTGGTAGAAATGTTTCTTAACGAACTGGAAAATGATCTGATAATAAACGCCTCTCCCTCTCTATGCTTGTTTCCACTACACATGAGGGCGAAACAGAGTCCCTCTGAAGCCAACGACCGGTAATGTGCAGATGATTTGAGAAGTAATATGACTGACCGAAGGGTATATTGCTTGGACATTTATACACCTTCAAAAGACCACTTTGAGTTATTATAAAATGTCATGCCCTCAGTCGTGTTTTGTGTTTTTTTCCTTCCAAGAAATTTCGTTGCTGAATATTATGGCAATAAAGGCGATTTTTTTTCTTCTTTTTTTGCATCGCGGTGGTATTTTGGAACTGAAAGTGGGCAGTTTGTGTCTCGCTTAAAGGAAATACATTATTGTAATGAAGGATTTTAAAAGTGGGCAGTTTATATTTTTTAGCTTAGAGGAAACACGTAGTTTCAATTTAAGGTCTTAAAAAGGGAATGTAAAACACAAAAGAAAGAAACTTCAAGTTGTACGTTGAACGATTAATCAAAAATTGTGAGGCCATCAATCATTAGTGTGATTAGACCTACTTTGGATTCAACTTTGATGCTAAATACTGATATATGAGAAAACTGTAGAAGTACATTAACAAAATATGAAATACTTAACATTATAATAAGAAGTTTTCCGCCGAATGCACTCCGCTATCTTTTACGTACGTCTTTAAAGACTAATGCAGATTTCCATAAATAGGGGAAAAGACAATTTTTCCGGATAACTTAAAGGACACCACCAGGAAAAGAACAACACATTATTATATGTTTTGGTACCATTGTGTGATATCAAATATATGCCCAACGTTTTGCAAAGGGTTGTGTAATGCATAAACCATGAAATTAATTACCACCACTTACGGAACCATTATTATTTCATGGTTCCGTAAGCGCCAACCATTTGCGAGTGCGTCAATTCTATTCACGCGTGCATTTGGATACAATATAATCACTGACGATGCGTTCGTCCTATACAAAATGTAGTCTTTGTTTTCAGACCCATGAACACATTTTGTATTATGGTGATGCTTTTTTTTCTTCAATTAAATCATTTTTCTGGAAACATATTTTTCTGAACTTTTTGGTGGAATGGACTACTAAAAATGTTACCTTTTATTTATTAGAATATTATTTTTGGGTGGTGGTACCCTTTAAACTCATTCCTATAGCCGGATATTCATATCAGAACAATGTTATCCAGGTAATTGATGCCTATAAATACAGAGTGTGTGTGACGTGCTAGGGGTTAATAAGACGGCGGGTCAAACTAAAAGGATGCTACCAATAACACCGGATTCCAAACTGATATGACGAACTGAATTGATTTCCACTATAATGTGTTTTTATTTTATTATATGAAAAGGTCAAGTCTATAACGAACGATATCACATTGATAACCTGTGAATGTTTTGTTTATTGATATATCCCTCTACAAAATGAAATCAAATTTAATATCGTTCAATTTTCCAGGAAACATTATCCGTAATGCTCTTTAATATCGTTATTCGCACTTTACAGCATGTGGAGGTATTTATAATTGCTTTATGTTCAACCATTCTTGGAAATTTTATTCGATAATTTACTATAGGCATCCTGTACATCGAGGTGTTGGGTCGACCGGGTAATTGATTTATTTAAATAAACCATGTTGTGGAATATATTCGACAAGCTGTTGCCATACAACTGAACGATTCATCGTGTACGAGACAGCTCCAAGGAGAGAAATACAACTCGAACAGCGAAATAACTTATTTCTTATACAAAAACTTTTGCAACCAGGCCGGGATCGTCCCACGGGAAGGGGTAATATGAACCCGTGGGTAAGGAATTTATCTACCCTCTTGTATGCTGAAGAATTTTTTTTTTTCATTTTCGTTTTCATTTCCTTTCAACCAGACATATCTTAAACTCAGTGAAGTGCGTCATCAAATGAACGACATATCTGTGGGCAAAATGTCAACATATGGTGTTATCCACAGAGTATATACTTACCCCATCATCAAGCGAGTCGAGTGTTTTTTGTTATCACCCCTGTCTCTCTCTCTCTCTCTCGCTTATACCTCTACCATTTGCAGACCCCATTTCCCCTCTCCGTCGCGCTCTTTAACGCCTTGTTTAGTGATTTTGTTTCGCCCGCTCTCCTTCACGAGGAGTTAATAAATGATCCTCACTTTACGCGTACTTGGTATCTCCACACGTAAGGAGTTGCTAACGGTGTGCTTGAAAAGGGGCCGCAGGGCAATGAACGTCCATTTAGCCCGCCGCTCTTGTCCGCTCTTGGCCGCTCTTTACGACACTACTTTTAGACGCGCCCGCGTCGTAACGACACCACTCAGCTCTCTTAAAACAAGAAAAGCAACAACTAAAACAACAACAGTGTTGATAGTTGTCTGCATGCGGCCATAACAACACTACAATTGAAATATCATATCCATAATGATGACAGTTAAGGGGGACGGCATATTGGAAAGTAGTAGACACACCTTAACCCTAAAAAGACTCCCGCTCCGCGTTTTTAGCAATTACTTCGCAACGCTTAAATATTTTACAGTGCCACTTCATGACTTTTTTCCTTAGAGTCTTGCGCAACTTTTGATACCAAATTTGCGCACACCGGGTCAACGATCCATGTGTTACGTCACATTTTGCGATCGCATGTCACAGAAAATTCGATTTTTTTTTTTTTTTTTTTTTTTCTTTTCCCCCCCCCCCCCATTCATCCATGTATATAACACACACAGTTTTTACATGCACCTTTTATGTTGCAGTTTTACACCCATCTTTTCACAAGTAATGTTAGTATTCCACTTTGGCATGGTGGAAATACTTATTGTATTCTTATTTGCATAAAACAATACAATATATAGAGAATAATACAAAGAAAAACAAAGAAAAGGGTAAAAACAAAGAAAAAACATAGAAAACGGTAAAACGAAATCAATTTTCATGATTATCCTGTTGTTTTATCAGAGATTGGGTCAATTTATATAATCTTAGCATGTATACTGCACTAGGAACACAATTTTGTTTGATAAGAATCACCAAATATAAAGAAAATGCAAACAATACGAGAAAAAAAAATACAATTTTCGCATAATTAATTAGCTCTAATTAGCCTATTATAATTAAAACAAAAGAAATAACTATGCAATATTGTAGAGCTCATGGACATCTATCACCATGCCAAATGTGGAGTCGATCAGAGTTTCGATTGCCGAGAAAAACAAAAAAAATACCAAAAAATACAATTTTCGCATAATTAATTAGCTCTAATTAGCATATTCTAATTTAATTTTTTTTTAAACTACCTTATGGACATCTATCGCGATGCCAAATTTGGAGTCGATCGGAGTTTCGGTTGCCGAGATCTTAGGGGGGGGGGCCCTTTTAGCCCCCCCCCCCCCCCCCAGTTTTTTAAAGGTTCAAAATAGCCCAGTCTTTTTAGGGTTAAAGGCACTTGATAACACTTTTGGAGTTGGAATTGCATAACTCTTCAATGTTCGTAGGTGAAAGATATCAGTACAGTCATGTAAATATATGTACCTATACAATGGCCGAGGAATGCAGGTTTTGGTGAACATTTTTGTTTAATTAGTGTAATTATGTTTTATAAGATATAAATGAATTATATAAACGCTCATCCAAACCAACTGTTCTTTATTATTTGTCGTCATGTTTTTTATTTTAATTCTCGTTTGCCATTAAATCTTCAGTCACTTTTTTCTTTAAGTAAGTGATTTAGCACATGACAACGAGGTTTACATTTTCAACCAAACATCGTCCTTTTCTTCTTCCTTCTTCTTCTTCTTCTTCTTCTTCTTCTTCTTCTTCTTCTTCTTCTTCTTCTTCTTCTTCTTCTTCTTCTTCTTCTTCTTCTTCTTCTTCTTCTTCTCCTTCTTCTTCTTCTTAAAGGGCAATGAAACCCAAGCAAAATGTTGCTTTCATAGTCTTGAGGAGATTAAGAGGGATAATCTCTGAAAGTGAGAGCATAATCGGGCAAGAAACAAAAAAACTACGGCTCTTTGAAGATGTCCATTTATTCCTATGGGGAACTCAGAATGGCAACGCACTCTGATAAGTGTGTGGACAACTCCCCATATGTTTTGTACACAAAAGTTCCCATTTTTACAGTTTTCTTCATAGTCACATTTTGTTATTCCCCCAACTCACGATATGTTATGTATAAAAGCATTCTACAAAACATATGTTGAACTCGAACGAAGGGTAAACATAAATTTGGAGAAAATTGAACAAAATTGAAATTTTGTGTACAAAATGTATGGGGAGTTGTCCACAACTTTGCCAGAGTGCGTTGCCAATTTGAGTCACTCGAATACTACATGGCTCTTTTCAAAGAGCCATAGTTTTCTTATTTCTTGACCGATTGTGCTCAAATGTTCAGGGACTATTCATTATATTTAGTGTATTACAGTGCATACAACAATTCGTCTGAATTTCATTGTCCTTTAATTATTTCTCCAATTTGCGGCGATCGGCAGTAAACTGCAGGTTGTAAATCAATACTGTATATGTTAGGGCTTAACTGCATAATAGTGTTACATCACTGTTTACTCTGTTGATTTCGGTGCATGGTCGGTCTGCGCGTAAAATCGTTTCCCTGCTATTTGATATAATTTACTTTTATATCCTTCATTCCTATAATGGCGTCATGGGCACTTGATATCGGACAATAAATCCTTCTTAGTAGGGTGATCACCAGTTGTATCGAAAGGCCAAGGAAAGAGTACGCGTACGGACGGGCAATGAATCTCAAGAGGAAATGCGAACGGGGCAGCCAGATATAAGATCAACAGTTGTTTTGTATTCAGTCAAATTTACTAGTATAAAATAAAGCGGTTTATGAACATTATTCGAATTCAGGCTGGTTCCTTGTCTGATGATCTGCGCACGAGCTTTTTTTTCAATTAACATGTTATAAATAAGAACAATTGAATTCTTGAAATAAGTAGTGCACACGTTGGTTGTTGCTGTACCTGGCAAACCTCGTGCACTGCAAGTTTTCAAGGCATAACCTAAAAAGATCGTGTGTTTTTTCCCCCACGTAATGTTAATAATGCTAATTATTTGTTCAAGGTATATTTTAGCAGCCATTCCATAGTCCTATCCAGGTCCACCAACCTAATTACGTGTACCTGCTTTTATTCAAGAAAGAACATAAAACATGTATACATGACACATACGCGATTGTTAAAGTAAGAGTTATGACGAATGAACTCGCCCCTAATCACCGTAACCGCCCCCCCCCCCCTTCCCCCACACCCACGCAACACACACCACTACCTCGTAGTTATGGAGTTATGTCATCGATTTTTGTCATCATCTTGTATATATTTAGGTTTCTGGGTATTGCTAAGAGCTTACACGACCTACCAATAAAATGACAATGAATGGGAGCTATAAAAAGCTAGAGATGCATTGCATCTTTAACTAAATTCTATAAATTTGTCGCGCTTCGATCAAATATATACTCTGCAAAATCACCTGACAAGAAAATATGATATCAACTTAACCCATATCTACTCGATTCAATTATCCCCGTTTGCATGATGTATGGTGTTACACGATAAGCAGCTTATCCCACTTCCCGTCGCCAACGGGTTAAAAAATATGTATATTATATACCTTATATTTTGAATCAATGTGGATACATTATGAACAGATGGACAATCTGATACAATCTGATACACATTGCATACGGGAACGTAGAGGGTCCTGTATTAACTTTATACGGGTTTTACTATTTCAAAAGCTTGTAAAGAACCATGCAAATGACCTTTCCAGGACTAATCCCATCAACATTCGCGTTGTGTTGAACTGTGGCAAATGCATATTATTGTATTGAAAATAGTCCTGAACGGGTTAAAGGGTTAGAGAGATACAATAAGTTATGTGTTATGAATCATTATGTTAAAGATATTGGTCAAAACTTTTAACAAGTGTAATAAAGAACGGAAATCTTACTTGATTCGTTTGGACGCATTATTTCGATCACTGAAAATCAGACAAGGTTCGCGCTTATCACGTGGCTTGACGTCATCACAACATACGCAGGCTAGGCGCAAACCCATTGCCCATTGTTCGTTTTAATACACGGTACCGCCATGCAATATCTCCCGAAGCTGGCGTATCTTCCGATCGATGTGGACGGTGGAAGGCGACGCTTTTAGTACATCATAATAAACACAGATTAGTACGTCATACTTATAACAATGTAATATTATGACCTTATATAATAAATGATGATAATAACAACGGTCGTCCAGTATAGTGTTATTCACTTGAGTAACATAGCGCTTTTCATTGTCATTATTACCCAGGTCAGCGGATAAACACTGCAATTATTCGTGCACACTCGTGCACGTGCACGTTTAACAATATTAATCATAGTTATGTCCCGATGTTATGGTTTGATTAATTGATTATGTAGGGTTGATGAATTACGTAAAATATTCTGCCTCGTGTCTAACTTTGTAGTCTATCCAACTGAATGCGTTGGAAACTTTCACATACGGTCGTAGACAATTATGCAGTCATCACCACCTGCTCGCTCCAGGCAAAATATATTTATTTTGAAGAAATATGAAACGTCACAGTTTGATTAATCTAAGCTTTCTTTTTATACTACAATTCGACACTGTAAAGCAAATAAGGCTTGTATTAATAACTGGCGGTCTTGTTTACTTTATCTGGTATTTTGAATGACATCATAGTCTGTATTCCTTATTATAGCATGTCCAATCGTATAAAGTAACTATAATGATGAACCGTATTCTATTCGGGCCGCATTCAACACTTGTTATAATGCTCTACTGATCTACAACTGTGAGTTAGCGTATATTTTTGCATTAAAGAAATATGTTCAAGCATACACTTGCGTTGTATTTAAAGATTAAGTCTTATGATCTATTTCGGGTATCACCTTACGTTACTGTATGGTTCTGTTACTCATTGTGTTAAAGCCAAATTACAGTTTTGGGAAAGTACCCGTAAACATCTATATTGACCAAACTAATATTGATCAATAAAAAAAAAAGGCTTGTGTGGTAAAATCCGAACCTTAGTATCGTTAGTATGCAGAAATATCGGGATTTATATTGGCTCAGTTCCACCAGCCAATCGTAACATGTATCATTGCTTCATTGTAGTTGGAATTTCACTGTTTGTCATGCTATCAGTAGCTATTATAGTATTGTAAACGAATCAAATCTGCTGTGGAATCATAATTACTTTATAGTGAATTTGGGAAGATACGGGAACACACCTTAAAAATCGTCTCCTCTCGTTCATTTCGAAGAGAGAGAGACAGAGCGGTGTCTCATATAAAGGTGGGTTCCCACTGCCGATCCGATCAACTCGATCAAGCTCGATCGCCCAATCGGCACATTTTTACCCCGACCAATCTCGACCAAATGCTTGATCGTCCTTAGACACGATCTCTTCCCGACCGCTATTCGATCGTTTACGACCCACATCCGACCATTCACGACTTCTTCGCGACGTATACTTGACAACAACTTCGATCTCTACTCGATCATTCCGATGCATATACGATCCCTATACGATATGTACTAGACCATCTAGACCAACTGGACGTCAACACGATCTCTACACGAACTCGACTCGGGCAGGTCGACCTGCTCGTACAGGAGTCGACGATGAGTCGTGAATTCGTTGTGTTTGCAGAAGTTCGCTTTTGATCAGTATTTGAATCATCGAAGATCAAGGATCAATAATGACTTAGACCAAGATTAATAATAATATTACGATTAAGACCAAGACAAACGTAACACAATTTCCCTTTAAAGCAGCACCCCAGAGCCATCCCGCTGAGGGTTCCCTATCACGACCGCCCCTGCCGGAGCTATCATGGAACAAGTCCTTGCACATCTGTGCAAACAAATAAACTGCGATGTGCTATGTCTTCAAGATACTATACCCAGCTATACTATACACAAAACATTTTAAAAACATTTCCGTAAGGTCCCAAAGTTGTTAACTTCAAATGTTTTCTAACAAACAGTATACAAATATTTAAGTAACATTATATTTTTTTAGTGAATGTTTTAATAATAATAATACAACATTAAATAAAATGTTATTTTTGAAACATATTTACAATATATTAAAACAGAAATAATATTTTCAGATAAATAATGTTGTGAGGAATGTTTTATAAAAAACAAATGCCACTCTATTTTAAATGTTAAGACAACATTTTCCAGGAAACAAAATATGACAAACATTTGTTAAATGTTGATTTTTCCTTTAAGAAAAAACATTAACTTCTAATGTTGATAATAAAATGTGTAATCAATGCAAAAACAAAATATTATAATAGTATATAATTAAGATGTCTTGAAAACATCAACCTGATGTTTTGATAACAAAATCTAAGATTTGTTTACAATATTAAAAAAATGTTTCAACAACATAAGGACTGAAATTTTTTCGATTTGTATTTTATTCATTGTTAAACAACATGTTCAATGAAATGTAAATATCACAAACATTTTTAAATGGTATTTTCTTTCCTTAAAAAAACATTTACTTCTAATGTCTATAACTGAATGTTTTTAAAATGCAAGAGCGAAACATTCTTAAAAAGTCTTTTTAAATGTCCTTAACACATAAACTTGATGTTATAATAACATAATTTAAGTTTTTGCTACAATATTCCAAAAACGTTTCTACAACATTACGATTAAAATGTTTTAGATTCACATTTTATGGCGTTTTAAAGATGAGTTTACAAAATGTTTCATTTTATCACAAATTTAACATAAAAAATAGTTATATATACTGAAAAAGAAAATGTCATGAATCATGCTGTGTAATAATCGCATGACATCCTGCATTAATGTTTAAAAGACATTTTCTAGAAAATGTAAGTATGACAAATATTTTTTAAATGTTGATTTTTGTTTTCTTAGATAAAACATTTACTACTAATGTCATACCTTGATGTTTTAAAAATGCAAGAGCGGGACATTTTATAAACGTATATTCAAAATGTCCTTAAAGGTAAAGACCAGTTTTGGAAACGCCCCCCCCCCCCCCCTCAAAAAATGAAATGAAAGCTCTTATTACCAATAATGTAAAAGAATATAATTATACTAATATAGGATTATCCAGGCATAATATAGCAATGTAGGCATAGATATATATCGCCCATACGCCATGTACGCTACGTGTATTACGAAATAGTGATTTATTCCGATATTTCTGTATTTAACGATGCTTAGGTTCAGATTTGTACCACAAAAGCCCTATTTCAATACATATTCAACAATAATGATCAATATAGATCTATTCGGCTACTTTCCCGAAACTGGACTTGGGCTTTAAAGCAGAAACTTGATGTTATATTGACATAATCAAAGATTATGCTAAAATATTCCAATAACGTTTAAACAACATTACGATCATGTTTTAGATTCAAATTTATGACATTTAAACGATGATTTTACAAAATGTTTCATTTTATCACAAATTTAAAGGGGTAGTTTAGTTTTGGTAGAGAGGGCGCTGCACATAAAAAATGTTTTGTGAGGTAATGAAAAACTGAGTGTCGAATTTGAGAGAACATGCAATTATAATGGCAGAATGAGCTTTATTTGGTCAAAATCGACCCAGAAACGGCTAAAATATCAATAAATATATCTGATCTTATAATTATTTGGGGCCCAAATAATTAGATAATATATGTAGAAAAAAAATGCTTGCACTTTTTTTTAAAATGTCAAAAGCGTTTTTTTTGTTAAAGTTGTTGATGATCTCGCTATTTAATAATTATATCAATACAACATCACATACATAATTTTGTATGAAAAATGGTTGAAACCAATGCCTTTTTAAAAAGCACCCTCGTGTGTTTTAATTGCTCTTTTTGAATGATAACAGGCTTTTTACCTAGTCGCTTGTAATTTTGTATACCTTTCGAGCATGGTGGAGTTATAACTATTAGTTTATAATGTTACTGTGTGAGGTTTTGGCTATTAAAGTTCAGCCTTACCAAAACTTAACTACCCCTTTAACATTTAAAAAATCTCTTTATACTAAAATAGAAAAGGTCATGATTCATGATGTCTAATACTCGCATGATATTCTGCATCAATATTTAAAAGACAATTTCTAGAAAAAGTAAGGTGAGAAACATTTTTTATATGTTGATTTATTTCTTAAATAAAATCATTTACTACTAATGTCAATAAATTAATGTTTTTAAAATGCTAGAGCGAAACATTTTATAAAAGTCTCTTTAAAATGTCCTTAATACATGAACTTGATGTTATAATGACATACTAACAGATTTAGCTACAATATTCCAATAACGTTTAAACAACATTACGATTGAAATGTTTTAGATTCTAATTTATGACGTTTAAAAGATGATTTTAAAAAATGTTTCATTTGATCACAAATTCATCATCATCATCATTATCATCATCGTCATCATCATCATCATCATCATCATCATCATCATCGTCACCATCATCTCACTCAATGTCAGCAGTAGTGCACACTCTACATTTAGCTCTTCGTGCTCGGGATGTGATCGAGTGCGCTCGAGTAGCAGTGAAAAAATGAGAGTAGCGGTTTAAGGAAGTCGCGTAGCGCTCGTGTAGCGGTCGAGTTGTTAATAAAAACAGATCGAACCATGATCGAGTTGATCGGGAACCAATCGTGTCGTAGTCGAGTATAGATCGAGATGATCGGTGGAAAAAATCCATCCAGACCAAACTAGATCTCTATACGATCGTTTCCCGACCAGCTAGACCTCCACTCGATCAATACACGATCGCTGGTCGATCGCTTGCCTTCTCGACCCCATCACGAATATTTTTGACTGTCAAAAATATTCGTGTAGGGAGCGGGACCATGCCGATCAAGGTAGATCGACCCCGATCGCCCTTGCCGAGCAAGCCCGAACAGGCAAAAATATGCCAAAATAGCCTGATCGGGCTTGATCGAGTTGATCTGATCGGCAGTGGGAACCCAGCTTAATAGACCAACCCAGATAGATGCCAACGTGATCTGAGTAATTCATCCGTTCAGATAGCCTAGCTTGTATAAATGAGAGATCATTGTCAATCACAATAAAACGAGGGCTATTTAAATGTCAGTGGTCGTGAGTGGATGATCTAGTATAATAAGGTGTCATTTAACTGGTGTTAACTCCTCCCTTTGTCCCTTTTGTTTGTGTTGGTAAGAGTCATAAAGGCGGCGTGCGTGAGCTTCCATTTATCACACGGTGCATGCTAGGAGTAATATGTGCCGTTAACCCGGATACCATCGCACTGAAGCCCCTCCGCGCAAACATGTACGGCATTTGCGCAGTCCGCTGCTATATACGCTGATACGCTGACACCATAGCCACTTCGCGCATTTTCGGCGTTTGCGAAATTCCCTGCAATTTTGCGCGTGTGTGCGAATCGGCTACGGGAGCAAGTAGTAGACTGTGCGGTCGGGCGAACACGCCATCGCATGTTAAGGGTTAAACGCATGGTGGCGGTGGCGGATGTGCCTGTATTTACCTCTCCGTTTACCATGTCCACCAGGCGCCCACATAATGAGTGGCATGCTCATGGCGCGTTGTTATTAAGAAAAATCAAATCCGCGACTCAAACAGCCGCGCTTCTGGCGATATATATTAAATGACCTACGGTTATGAATTAATAAGAGTAAAATAGCGTCCTTGCACGGTTTTGGCCCGAACTTAATCGTCATCGTTATTATGCACGAAAAACGTAAAGTATAAGTGATTGATCATCTTATAAAGGCATGTGTGAAGTAGAAAATGATACCTTTACTACATTTTTTTGTTTTCCTGAAGGTAAAATCGTTCATTATATTTTTGGCAGCACTGACCATTTAAAATTCCCAGTAAAAAGTAAAGGTCTCCAGCTTTCAAACACTGAATCTTTTTTTTTAATGGTCATGTTTCTATTTGGCGGCACAAAAAAAAAATCGTCCTATTATTATCCTCATTATCACGAAATGAAAACAAACAAACGCTGGTATATATTTAAAAGGTTAATTATAAGTCACAGTCCTTTTTAGCGAAAGTTTCTTTTTCTTAAGCTTCGCGTATAATTATGTTTGTTTATTCCATCTGCTGTAATATTATCTTGTTTCCGCGTTAGGGTAGTTCATCAACTTGGCACTTTTGCAGCAGACAAGTAATCACTTGTTTTCTGATATTTTACTCAAATTAATCACCCGTTGTTCTAATATTTTTAGCCCGATCATGAGGCAATTACTTTGGGAGACCCAAATCTGACAGATCCCACCCACATTCTACGTCTAATTACAACGGTATTCGAGAGAATATCAAGCTCCTCAGAATATGACACATGAATGTGTATATTACTTGGCGTGGGAGTGAGAAGGGCGTTAAGGGGGACCACCACGCAATGAACAAGACAGGCTTATATGTTTTGGGCACCGTTGGTTGATATTAAAAAAAGGTGTCCAACACCTTGCAAAGGGTTGTGTAATTCATAAATTATAAATTAAATTACCAACACTAACAGAACCAACAGGCCATACGTCTACGATTGCGCCAATTCTATAGACGCGCACGTTTGGTGACAATAGAATCACGGAAGACGCGTACGTCCAGGACCAAAATTTATTCTTCTGCAGACCCATGAACACAGATAGTTTAGTGTCGTGTTGATAATTTGTCCGAAAACCTAGTTGTCTAAAACTTTTGGTAAAATGGACTCCTAAAACTATTACCTTTCATCTATAAGAATATTATTTTGGGGTTTCGGTTCCCTTTAAGTTGTTTTTTTCAGCTCAATTGCATTATGCATGCTGTCTTATAGGTCACAGCCTTCTGTATATACACCGTGTCCCAGAAAAAACGAAACCGGGTTTCATGGCAGAAATTTTATGTTATAATTAATAATTTCCTTGATGATATATATATGTCTGAAAAGCTACGTGTCTCTTCTTTTATTTGATATACAACTTATGGCACATAATTCACGCATGACTGAATTAGAACGATAGAAAGTGGTGTTACCAAAATTCAATTTGCGCGCAGAAATTGCAAGTTTGGGTGAAGTTTTGGGGAGAGTTTTAAGAGTAGTAAACGTACTTATTTTGAAAAAGGACAGACACCGCATGAAAATTCATAATTTTATCTTTTATATGACACCTCATGATTAAAAAATAAATTATATATGCCAGAGAACGAATACAATGAAAACATGCTTGATTCCAGCCCAAATGAGTAACTTCCCTGATCTAGCCTGTTTCCTGATCCCCATGTTTGTGTAAATTCACTCATGCATCAACGTCCATTGTCAGCTGCTAGTCAGAAAAGCTGAGCGACTTCTTACTCAACTTTCACTCATTCGGGCAGAAATCAGGCATGTTTTCATTGTACTCGTTCTCTGGCATAAATCATTCATTTTTTTAGCATGAGGTGTCATGTAAAAGATAAAAATATGAACTTTTATGTGGTGTTTGTCCTTTTTAAAAATAAGTACGTTTACAACTCTTAAAACTCACCCAAACTTCAAATTTATGCGTGCAAATTGAATATTGGTAACACCACTTTCCATTGTTCTAATTCAGTCATGCTTGAAGTATGTGCCATAAGTTGCACATCAAATGAAAGAAGAGACACAGAGCTTTCCAGGCATATATATATCATCAATTAAATTATTCATTATGACAGAAAATTTCTGCCATGAAACCCGGTTTCGTTTTTTCTGGGACACGGTGTATAATGTGCTGCCAAATCTTCAGATTGAAATCATTTTTTAATATCAAAATGGGTCTTAATTAAATCTCAGTAGGTTTGCGGTAGCACCATGTAAGAAAGAAAGGGATTAGGTATAGTCCAGAAAAGGACTGTAATTCTGTATTGGTTAGTCCTATAGAAAGGACTGTGGTAGTCCTGGAAAAGGACTATGGTGGGCCTGGAAGGACTATTAGTAAATTCTGTCTTGAGGGTGTAGGTCTTAGGAGACTACAGCCCGGGTATAAGTTTATTTTACAAAATGGAAGGATGGTTGAAGTGGGCTCCCTAGCTTCCCGTTGCGTTAACGTACCCCCTCCCCCCCACCCCCCCCCCCTTCTCGTTCTTTCTATGCGGGAAAGGATTCTACGCGAGAAAAAACCGTCCCTCGGACAGGAAGATAATATAATGTGTATGTAATAGTCGCATTGCACGCTTGTATGCAACATCACCTAGTCTTCTTTCGAAAGGAATAGGATGTTGACCCAATTAAGCATACCGCAACCTGCACAGTTAATCAAAACTATATTGACGTGAACAATCAGCAAGTTGATTGTGGTCGCTAGCACTCATGAGGGGATGCATATTATCATGTCATGAATGGACACGTTAAAGGGATCTAGTAACTTTGTTGACATGTGCAAAAAGTGATGAATGGTTGATGCAATGTATATTTTTGTTATCTCATATGTCCACAGGGTATTGTGTGAAAATTTCAAGTCAAATGGACATTGTATGGCCAAGTAATGAGCGAAAATGCAAAGTGATATTCAGTAACTCACTGCACTCACTTTGTACATGGAAGAAAAACTCGCCCTGAGTTTTTCTTATCTGAATACTTCAATCATACATATCTTTGTAACGAAAGGGAAATTTGAAAAAACCGAAACCTATCCTATGATTTTATTGTTAATACAAATACAACAAGGTATAAGGGAACCGCTAGAATTAAAATTTTATTTTGAGGATTTGGACAATGTTACTAAGTCCCTTTAATGATGCACACTTTTGTCAAAATTTCCTTCCACCGAATTCAGGAGCAACGTCTTATTTGGGTTGTACAAAGAATTTGTACTTATTCCCAAATTCTTTTAAAACAAATCTCCCACACAAACACACATACATGAACACTTATCCCCCGACGTGACGTCTTTCAACATTGTTCAAAAAATACATTTTATGGCTTACCAAACACGTCTTCACTTATGATACCGATTCAATCTCACGCCTTTCAAATTGTAATATCAAGTCGTTTGACAGCCTACTCTCCTGTTCTTATCATACAAATTGAATGTCTTGTCTATCAAAACCAAATTCCGTTGTCGCTCTAATGCAGACCCATATCTCTGACATGTCTTTCAAACTAAAAAAAACATGACATTTTTGCTTGGTGCGGCTTGCATTTCTTATTGTACGGGTGTCAAATGAATGTCAGGTCTTCCAATATACACTAATATGATGTCTTCCACTATAAGCTCCACAGAAAACTCTTCAAAACGTGGATTCATATTTCAATGGGATGCGTGAAAGATTAATCCTTCGTTATCATGTTTATAGGTCACTGGGTATATAATGTACATGCTGCTATTAAACTGATGATGTATCCACCCTCGTGTATTATGCGAAAATATATTATACTTAGGCGAATACATCTTTGATGTGTTTTTTTTTTGTATCTCTTGATAACTTCGGGGGAGTGAGGACAGTTATTATAACAAGATGTGGGGTTGCTGTCTTCACCTGCTCTCTCGGACATGGCGGAATAACAAGTTGACATATTGTGTTCCTTGATTCCTTTGCCTTTGACGTAGGGAGGTGCTCCGTCAAATGAGGCGGTGATGTAGCTGGGATCGAGAAGGACAGGGTCAAAAAGCAGGGGAAGGAGTGGGCGGGGCAGTTCTAAAAAAGGACAACTTTTCGCAGCCATGATAATGAACCGGAAGAGTTCAAGATGTAGGCTAGGAGTTGCCTGGTTCGCGTCAGATAAAGCAGAGGGGCAAGATTTGTCACAAAGGGGGGCATATTTTTGTAGCACGGATCGACACAAACATAAATTTTAAGCAAAATTAAGGAATAAGGGGAAGTATTAAGGGGCAACTTCATGATCAAACCAATAACAGAGTACAAACGGCGGCAATATTTTCTTTAAGCTCCATAGGGGATAAAATAGGGGCAATATATATTTTACAAAGCGGTTCATCTTTTAGCAGCCCCGTTCGACACAGACCTGGGCTAAATGAGGGGAAAATGGGGGCAATGTTAAGTGGAAAACGTATAGCAGTCATTGTCAAACCAGAATGGGATAGGATTTACCCCAAGTTGTGGGGGGGGGGGGGGGGGGGGCGTGCAATTTAACTACCGCATTGTAGTATACATGGTGATAATTTTATAGGATTTCGTATGATTGATTTAAAATCTGTTTAACATGACTCCAATTTACCTTTCATGTAATATCGGATAGAGTGATATATTGTAGCTTAATTCTGCAATCAAGGCTTTACAAATGCATTTTGGCGCAAGCATATCATACATGTGCAAAGACCGATAAAATCTATTTGTTCTTTTACCGATTCGAGATATATCTGCAATTTAACCAGTGTAAACAAATTAGCAGACTGATATTGTATGATAATAACATGTGTGACACTGGTTAAACTCTACCTTGATACACATATAGATGTCATTAAAAATGTATTTTTATGACATAAGATTTCATTAAAAATTCATTGTGTATGCCACGATGAAAAATGTATTATACAAATGTCGGAATGAATGTTTCGTGACGATTTGATATCTTCACTATTACTGGCATGCGTTTATATCATGGACGAATTATCCCTGTTTAATAGTCGAATCATTTATTTTAATCATTATTATATTTTGTACCATTAACATAAAGTTATTATATTGTTGTACAGTACAATTAACATAACATAACTATTTTTCTACCAATCATGAACCTAAACATTACTGGCAAATGGTAATTATGACACGTCGTAACAAACAATTGTAACGAAAATGTATTTTAAGTTATCAGATCCATGCACCCAGGAAATTACCTCGTCAAATTTAGGACGTGTCAACAATTCTTCATTTTACTATCATAATTCCACAATTTTGCAAACGCCGGAAAATATTGATTTTTTGTTCATATTATGTTACACCATGTTTGTCCCTTTGATCGTTTGAAAATGTCATATGCGCGGATGTATTGTGTTGCGGAGCCTTCCAAGGCCCAGATATTTATTTTAAATCCCGATGACGTCACAGATCTACGCGCCAATTACGCCGATCCCCCCGCCCGCTCGCACCTTTAGCCGTTTATTATTACCGGAATTCAGGAAGTACGAGTATCGACACAAATAAAAAGAACTGGTATAAAGTTTTGTGCGTAACTATTATACTTCAATTTTTTTCCTGTCTTTTTATAAATAGCCATTACCTTGTTGCTCGGGGGTAATTTGCCCCAAAACGATTTTAACGTATCGATTTGGAGCGCGGAGTGAGGATATTTGAGAGTGTCGATCCTGAAGGCGGCAACACATTTCTATTTTTTTTTTGTTGCGTGCAATTTGATAGCTCTTACGAACATAAAGCCTCTTATACAGAGCATTTGGTGCAGATTCGCTGCTTAAACAACTTACACCTGATGTATGTAGAGAAACAGTACTCTTGGCGTGTTAGAAGGTAAATGGGGTAGCAGCGAAATTGAAAGTGTATCCTGGGCGAACTCTAGCCGATGGTCCTGAGACGCCACGCTTTTCACAAGCAGGATCAAATTATAATCCCCAGACATAAAACTAAGACCATCAGAAATCGCCTCAGCAATTTCCTGGCCTCTTTATTTTAATTTTATTTTTTTGCCACTAGTGTCATATATATCATAATACCGTTTGTTTTTGCTGCTTCCTGTTACGGCGTAAAGATGTAGAGACTCTTAAAAAGACATACCTGAGCGTTAGAGAAAGTTGTTATTCATATTTAAAGGGAATAAGTAACATTGTCCAAATCCTCAAAATCCAATTGGAATTCTAGTGGTTCTCTCATAGCTTGTTTTATTCGTATTAACAATAACAGCATGGGACAGGTTTCGGTTGTTCAAATTTCCATTTTGTTCAAAAGATATTTACGATTGAAGTTTTCAGATGTTAAATTGTCAAAACCGTGTACAAAGTGATTGCAATGAGTTAGTGAATATCACTTTGCAATGTTGCATATTACTCGGCCATATAACGTCCATTTAACTTGAAAATTTCACACAACACCCAGTGGACATATCAGATACAACAATATACATTGTATTAACCACTTTTTGCACATGTCAACATATATAGTTACTATACTTCGCACAAAAAGTTCCGCAATCGAGGTTTGCGCATTAATAACTTTTCTATTACGCTATTACCATTCATAAATTTGGTATCATTGGAAAGCGTAAATTCTCCCCTTTACATTGATATAATATTTGCTTTCAATATTTTATCATGGAATGTGCATTGCATCCAAATGTAGGGCAAAGTCAAAAGTGAAATGTTGCAAAATGCACTGATTTTGTCAACAATGTGCCTTCCTTGGCTTGAATGGGGGTGAGGTGGTCATGCATTCAAGCCACGTTTTAATCTTCAAACAAAAGAAAGGCACACTGTTGACAAAATCAGTGCATTTTGCAACATTTCATTTTTTACTTTGCCCTACATTCGGATGTAATGCACATTCCATGATAAAATATCCATTAAAGAGGAGGATTCACGCTTTACAATGATACCAAATTCATGAATGGTTATAACGTAATAGGCATTCAAGCCACGTTTTAATCTTCAAACAAAAGGAAGGCCCTTTGTTGACAAAATTAGTGCATTTTTACAACATTTCACTTTTGACTTTGCTCTACATTTGGATTCAATGCACATTCCATGATAAAATATTCATAGCAAATGTTATATCAATGTAAAGGGGAGAATTCACGCTTTCCAATGATACCACATTTATGAATGGTTATAGCATAACAGAAAAGTTATTAATGCGCAAACCTCGATTGCGGAACTTTTTGTGCGTAGTATAGATCCCTTTAAAAAAATATACCTGAGCGTTAGAGAAAGTTGTTATTGATATTTAAACTATGTTCCTCTTTCTTAATTCTTTTGATAATTAGGTGGGCTGTACATCATACAGACCACCTCATAATTTCGTTAGAATTGCCTTTATTTATTTATTTATTATTCTTTATTTTTCTTATTTCCAATCACTTTTTTGTTAGCAAGATAACTTGAAAATGGCTCAATCAAGTGCCTTGAAATTTGGCACACATATATATAGGCATATGGACAAAGCAAAATAAGGTTTTGAACCCTGACCTTGACTGATGACGTCATCTAGGCGCCATTTTGTAAAATTTTCTGAATATCTTCTCATGATCATATCTTCATAACGAAAAGTTGTTTCTCATTCATATTTATCATGATCAAGGTCAATATCCGTCCGGTCAATTTCAGGTCAAAAAACGCGCGCGCATTCGTACGTGCGCGCGTCAGCGCGCGCGCAAAATTTTAAAATGTTCAAAATCGTCGCAAATTCATTTTGGATACGTTTTAGGCCATTTTAAGCATTTTACGAAAAAACGCGCACACGCGCATGCGCGCGCGTTTTCGCGCGTACTGGCATTTTGCAACATAGAATCGCCGAATTTTCTCTGTTATCATATTTAGCCCATCTTTCCAAGCATTTTGATACCTTGTTCACCTTTTTCTGACTAGTAAAAACGCAATGAGCTTCCGTTCAAGAAACATGTCCGTGGGCGCGAGCTCTTGTAATACATAGCATATATGGGCAAAAACATGCCTATACAAAATTCATTGTAACTCTTCAGAATGGATGGGAACTCCCAAGTTTTTTTTCATATTTAGATAGATTATGAGTCGGAGATATGATTTCATGTCTCATTTGACCCTCAATTAACACATGGCGTCATCATAACGGCCTTCCAACTCAAAATTTCAATTAGCATATTATGACGTCAGCATATTTTTGGAAAATTGATTGTATCTCTGTAAATGTTGATCGATTTTCTTCCAAATTTTGATATGTTCTAGCTCAGACAATTTTCTACAAATGTAATAACCACGATTTTTCATTTTGACAAAGGCATCATGGCGTATTTTTGCGATTTAAGGAGGCATGTCATTTTTTAACATTTTGCGTGTATTCTCTATGGGACATGACTTTTTTTCAAAACTGGATTCTACATTCCCGTCTTTCGCGACCAATATCTTCTTCGTTTTAGCTTCGTTTACGCTGAACTTCGAGTATGTTGTAGCTGAGACAATAAGCTATCTCAAATGAGCCCTTGATTATGTCTTTAATTTTAGTTCGACCAGCCCACCTATACTTGTTCTAAACAAGTATTACAATTCTAGTTGTTTTTGTTGTTGTTGAGCTGGAATTTGCATTACCCCAAAATGCCTAAAATCTAACCCATGCACGAACTGAGTAAAAACCAATACCCTACAGACAGCATCCAAAATCCTAATTAGATACGTTACATTAAACGCATTGGCTTCAATAATCAAGTTTAAGTTTAATTGAATTGATTTTAATTCAATTGAATTGAAATCGCATTGTTATTCAATATCACGTCTCTCAGCTAATAGCTGAATTGAAATTATTAACAATCAATGGTTCAAACGTAGAGAAAAATGACTAGAAATGTTTTAAATAAATGAGGATGAGCGAAGAAAAATAGGCTTCGCCGGGAATCGAACCCGAGACCTCCGAATTGCTAGACCGGTGCCCAACCATCGAGCCACAAAGACCCTTGAATGTGGGTTGTTTCAATGAAAGCCTTTCCATTGCTCAGATACCCAGAAGTTATACAGAGAACAGTAACACTACCAAAAACACTAACATTTCATATAACGATTCTGCAATATACACCTATTACAATAAACATGGAGTTTCAAAGGAAAGAGTGTACGACAAACTATAATTGATTAAAAAGAATCATCATTTTTTTAAATAATATACAAGTATTAAAACATGGCTATATATAATTTAACCGTTTGATAAAGCAGTTACTGTATATCTAGTGAGCTGCTGTTACTCATGCCAAACGAGTTAAAAGATAAATATACACGACGGGACCAAATAATTGCAAAAGAACGTCATGGAACTATTTAGAATACTTCAGTTGCGAAATTGCAAGGTTCTATATGTTCATTGTCACATTATCATTGCCATCGATTGTGCCCTTTTCGATGCTTATTTTCAAAGTGTTGCAAATGCTTTATCATACTTTACACAGCAACCTTCCAATTAAAAATGCCTGAACGGAATGTCATTTCTAGTGAATTTCACATTTACGTCACTTGCTTGAGTTACGTTTTTGATAACACTTTTGTGTCAGGCAAAAACATTGCAAGGCCAAAATGTTCTCAGAGCGTTTATTTTCATTCCATTTGGCCATGATGTAGAAGAAGGACCATCGCATCAATACATAACTATTGTTGTATTCATTATTTAATATCAATGTTCATTATTTGTGCCACTCCTTTGTTTGTATGTTGTTTTTTTTCTCGAAATAACTATGTTTTATTAACTGTATATGTTTGTTCGGTTGTATATGTTGATGAGATCATAATTCAAATATAAGAAACTGTCAGTGAAATGTTGTAAACAAATTTGAAATAGCAATGAAAACATGTACAATGGGTTACCATGGAAATATCATTTTCCTGCGCTCTTTTTATTCATTAAAAAAAATGGTCAGAAGATTTGGGTTTGCTGTTTTAGGCAACATTGTTTATTTGAATTATATAATATTATGAAAACTACTTTAATTTGTATTTTTGAATAGGCGCAAACCCCCTAAAAAAGGTCCACCTCATAATACAATATTAATGGCATATAATGTATTTACATTGTATTTACATGAGTACTCACGAGAGACAATATCCACTGTGCCGCGAGCATAGCCCTGTCCCACGTATACTAATATGTGTGTGTATTGCATCAGGCCTTCTGTTTAATTAAGGGATTCTACTATTACACACAAGTTTAGAATTGTCTGTAGGCGTGCATCAGGGCTCATTATCATGCATAAAGCTGCGTTAGTTGGTAACTAGGGATAACTTTATCAGGTAACCCTAGTTGGTGACTAGGAAAACTGGCACTGTCGTTGGGGGCGTAAGGCGATGGCGTAAATGCATAATCAACGTCATCACCAAACCCGTATTCATCGCCTCCTTTTAATACAAAATGATTCGGAATCCGCGTTGAAGGGAGCCATCACTTCTCGTTCAGTCCAAACGATCAATTTGGAAGGACGGTTTATTATGTTAGCGTAATGGCCATGTCAAGGAGCACAAAACAAGATCAATCTTGTCCATACATGCGTTCGGTCCGTATACGGTATACACCGTCATATAGATGTGATGTCACGTTTCCATGTAAATGCCTGTTATCAGGCCAATGCATGTTCGACTGAAGCTCTAGACTCATTAACCCCTTCCCTACTAGATGCTGTTATCCCGTGAGGCCCGAATTCTCATCAGTGGCACAACTGTAGTCTGGGCGAACTCTATAAAATACGTAGACTTCCAGTATTAACCAGGTAAACCGTTTTGCACCTGTGGACCCATTGGTGGTCGCCATTTGTCACCGGAGATATTCTTATGGTTTCCTTTCATCATCCAGTCAATTCCTCTAGTTCTACTTAGGCATCAGGACAATAGGCCGCTTGAAATTTAAGTCACAGTATAGTGACTATAGTCGGTCATCAGCAAAATTGCGCCCTGGATCATGCAGGACATTACTTGTGACCGGTTATACTATTACTGAAATGGCAGGCGGCCCTTTGTCCCAATTCCTTAGCAGATCCAGGGGGATTGACTGGATAATGAAAGGAAACAATTGGAATATCTCCGGTGGCAAATGGCAACAATCAATGGGTCCACAGGTGGAAAACGGTTTAACTGGTTACTGGTATAGTCTACGTGTTTTAGCCCATAGAGTTCACACGTCAGGGCCCACCAGATTCCCATAATCTTATACAATGGGTTAACCCCCTCAGTGCAACAACTGTCGATCATAGTCACAGTACTCGTACAAATTCGATCCGCAGATTTGTTCCTAAATAGACACAATGGACAGGTGCAGAATGAATTGTATAGGCACTTGATTTCGTATCAAGATTCTATTTATTGTACTATAGTAGTAGTATATGAATTGGGGGTTAAAGCTTTTCATGAAATTGTGTCTAAAATAATAAATTGGATTGCAAATTTGATTAAGCACTCAGAGGGGTAAGTAATGTTCTGTACACATCAGGATTCATAATTTGGTGTTTGGGGTCTGGCT
Organism: Echinarachnius parma; assembly: GCA_037951105.1. NCBI lineage: Eukaryota > Metazoa > Echinodermata > Echinoidea > Clypeasteroida > Echinarachniidae > Echinarachnius > Echinarachnius parma. The sequence continues at coordinate 6,203 of JBAMJV010005294.1, read as the reverse complement.
GGAATCACTGGAGGTATCATTAATTCAAATTAATAAAACACAAAATAGTCCCCAAAACATTCAACTTTACAAGAAGTTTTTAAATCTTATTGTACTATTAATTGTTAAATTTGTTTGCGATATCATTGTGTTCGATGTAACTTAAAGGGGTAGTACAGTTTTGGCAAGGGTGAACTTTAGTAACTAAAACCTGCATTATAACTTTACAAACTAACATTTATAACTCCACCATGCTCGAATGGTATAACACATTACAAACAACTAAGTAAAGAGCCTGTTACCATTCAAAAAGAGCCATTAAAACACAAGAGGGCGCTTTCTAAAAAAGCATTGGTTTCAACCATTTTTCATACAAAATTATGCATGTGATGTTTGTTGAAATAATGATTAAATAGAGAGACCATCAACAACTATTTAAAAACCTCTTTTGAAAATTTTTGAAAAAGTGTAAGCATGTGTTTATATTTTCAAAAAACCATCGAATAACCATCTGGGCCCCAGATTTATTCCGATCGGATATATTTATTGATATTTCAGCCGTTTCTGATCAAATAAAGTTTATTCTGTCATTGAAATTGTATGCTCTTTCAAATTTGACACTCAGTTTTTCATTATATCACAAACAAATTATACCAAAACTGAACTACCCCTTTAACAATCTGTCCATATTATATAATAAGTGAAAGTATGGTATACGTATAGATCTTATGGTGCAGAATTATAAAGTGGCCCAACACTTTATTTAATTAGTATAGCGTCTTAAAAATATTAAACGAACAATTTATTGATAAAGTTCTCTAGACTACTTTTCGTATGGAAGATGCTGTGAAAGTGCGTGTATAGTTGGAATTCAACATTGCTTCTTCAAAATATTGATCGCTTTGACTTTGCCACCATAATTTGAAATTTAAAGGAAACTTAATATTTCGAAACCGAATCTTTTAATCATTTCTAGAATAAGGACATTCTGACTCTTACAAAAAAAAATCCCCTTCTATTGATTTATTTGATTAGTTTCATTTCAAGGATATTGTTACCTGCATTGAATTACAATATTGGAGTAAGGATAATCCTGTATCTTGTGTTGACTTTCGTCGTTTGGTAAGCATACTTATGGTGACTTGTGTGAAAATTCAATGTTATATTTTCCCGTGTTGACCATTAATTATCAGCCCACTCCGTTTGTCCTTCAGCAAGACATTTAATCCACATTGCTGCTCCCCACCCAGGTGTATAAATGGGTACCATGATCGGGTGTCAATTAGCCTTCGCGCCATTGGCAGCATATGGCTAGTATATGCTCCCCAGGGAGTTGAGAAAATATGCAATATCATTGTGTGGTTTTGATTTGAACTGTACCTGATGACCATGGGTAATAATGCTTGCGCTTAGAAACCCTGTATTAAAAGGATAGTTCCGTTCTGGTAAAGAAGGTACAGTTTTGGTCAAACTGAATGTTAGTAACCAAAACCTGCACCATTACATTACAAACTAATAGTTATAACTCCACCATGCTCGAAAGGAAAAAGCCTTTTATCATTCAAAAAGAGCCGTTAAAACTCAAGAAGGCGCTCTCTAAACACTCATTGGTTTCAACCATATAAAATGAAATATTGTGCATGTAATGTTTTGTTGAAATGGTCATTAGATAGAGATAATCAACAACTATGTAAATTTGTAAAAGGAGGAAGCATGAAAACAAAATAATTGCTGGCTCAAAATAATCGAAATATCGAATAATTGTGGGGCCCCACAGTTATTACAAATGGTTATGTTTATGGATATTTCAGCCATTTCTTAACCGATTTTGATCAAATAAAGTTTATTCTGTCATTAAAATTGTATGCTCTTTCGAATTTGACACTCGGTTTTTCATTATCTCACAAAAAACATTTTGTTGTGTAGCGCCCTCTCTACCAAAACTCAACTATCCCTTTAAGCGCGTTATGAATGCAAGTTATTATTATTATGATTATTATTATTTTACTAAATTTATAATATTTCAGTACTGCGAAATTGACACAAAAGTTTTATTAACATCAACTTATTTTTTTTCTAAATAATATGTCACATATTCCATCAAAAATAGCCACTAATGTGACCATTTTTCACCAGGCAGTGTGTCTTATGATTATCAATACCTCATTCGATAGTGACAGTTAATATTATATCCTACATGAATGAAATCCTGTTCAGTGATTGGTCTACATAGCATCATGTGACCAAACATAGTAATGGCCATGGAGAAAAATGTGCTATGCGTGACGTCATTCATGGAATAGTAAATGCTATTCCATGAATGACGTCATAGATGTCGGGTGATCATATTGAGCCCATAGAGATGCGTGTTATAAAATTTCCCTGCGAGCAGAGGTCTTGTTTTAGCTTGCGAAAGATGCTCGACGAAATTTCTCAAAGAGTTATTTAAAAAGAAATACAGCATATTTTCACCCATGAATATCAATAAGTTCCAAAGAATATTCTAGAGATGCATTTCATGAATAACGTAGCGGTATTCCAATTTAACAATTGCTACAATGGTGCACATTGTGCATCGTTGTCCTTCTGTGGTCATGACACTAATTCACCATTTAACAATCGGCCGCGGTGTGCACTGCACTAGCTATATGTGTAATGTACGAATTACTTTTTTTCTCCATACAATTACACGTGTGTAGTATATAAAGCAGGTTAATTATTCACTTTGATGCGCGCGTTTTGCATTTGGGTGCGCATTAGATGTTAATGCGCGTAACCATGAATGGAAAGATAAGCGCAATACGCGCTCTGCGCTAGAACTATTGCGCAAAGGGGGTCAGTGTCACAAACAGAATATAGTGCAGTGATGGTTCCATGATCAATGTTTTGTTTTTCTTCATATTTTTCTTTAATTTAATTGAAATCATTTATTTTTGCGATGATTATGATTATGCGAAGGATATAAAACAAATATATCATGCACTATTTTGAGCCACTAGTGAAATTATGGATTCCTCGGTGACAGGAAAAGCACTATGTTCTTCGGGTCTAGCGACCCTCAGAACATAGTGCTTTTCCTGTCACCGAGGAATCCATAATTTCAACTAGAGGCTCTCAGTGCATGGTATATTTGTTTACTGTGCATGTGCGAGGATGTAAGTCAATAATTATGCATCTGCAATGCGCTATGATTATGATGTTGCGGTTTTCAGTTTTTCTTGATTGATTTGTATTCATTCCACATTTACTCGTATAGTGTCCTTTAACATTTTGCCGGACGGTTGGCCTTCGAAGGTGGCGTGGGTATAGCCAATGGAGTATATACAACTAATGCATGTATTAAGACAATTACATAATATTCATTTTTTTTAACATACGAGAGGTACAAATGTGTTTATCATCACCTTGAGCCTTCTGCAAGCCATCTCATCAGCAAGGAGCCTACACAAATGATTTGCAAAAATCTACAAATTATATTAGGATATGATTTTATAAAGTCTCGAATATCTCATCTGAAATAAAAAAATTGTATGAAGTTAATGGGTCACTTTAAAGGTAGTTCAGATTCGTCAAATGAGATGCGCGGCGCCATCTTGCATACGCGTTGCGCACGGTGCGTAATGCACGTTAGATCAGTGTCATGCGGTGCGCGCAAACTAACCCAGTTCAAAATGGCGACCCGCTATGTAGCATCCCCACGCTTGATGCCCTTTAAGCGTAGATACCATTATGACTTGTTTAAAGGGAATTCGTGTACGGCTCCATGAACGTGATCATGATGAACACGTTGAATAGCTCATGCGGAAAATTCACGATCGTCCAAATCAGGAGGGGAGATCCTCTTTGATTAAAAAGGACAAGTGAGTAATGTGAGTAACGTGAGAAAGGGCTGATTTTCGTACACTGGCTTAGCTATATAGGGTTAAGCAAGGGGGTTGATTAAAAGGAACAATCATATTGAATATCATGGGAAAGTATGGACATTGAATGCACTGACTTATGTATAGGCTAAATATGAAAGGGTGTGATCGCCCCCCCCCCCCCCCCCTCTTACAGACATGTCAGAATTAAATTGTTTACCTCAGTGTAAACACACCGCATTTCGCAATATTTACCCAATGTGGACCACAGTGTGAACACACTGCAATTCGCAATGTTGCCCACTGTGGACCACAATGTACGAGACCGGCTATCAGTGACAAATACGTATATAACTAACGTAAATTTAACACGCGTGGTCTAAACAATAGTGTTCACAATATAGTGTACACTGTGAAACAAATTATGTTCACATGTGTGTTCACACATTGAAGAGTATGGTCTGTCTCCTTCCTAATTAATCCTGCCACACTACTGACTCTCGACGACTGATACCCCGTGTGAACACACTAATTAATCCTGCCACACTACTGACTCTCGACGACTGATACCCCGTGTGAACACACTAATTAATCCTGCCACACTACTGACTCTCGACGACTGATACCCCGTGTGAACACACTAATTAATCCTGCCACACTACTGACTCTCGACGACTGATACCCCGTGTGAACACACTGATTAATCCTGCCACACCACTGACTCTCGACGACTGATACCCCGTGTGAACACACTAATTAATCCTGCCACACTACTGACTCACGACGACTGATACCCCGTGTGAACACACTAATTAATCCTGCCACACTACTGACTCTCGACGACTGATACCCCGTGTGAACACACTAATTAATCCTGCCACACTACTGACTCTCGACGACTGATACCCCGTGTGAACACACTAATTAATCCTGCCACACCACTGACTCTGGACGACTGATACCCCGTGTGAACACACTATATCGGTAGTATAATTATACTATCACTGTAGATATAATTAGATGCACACTCCCCCGACGGATGTGTACGTTGTAGAGGTCGGTTTCAAATCGCGTGTCTCATATGGCGCCGATTGAATCCCCGTCCAAATCGCAGAGGTCTTTGGTTGCATCTGCAGAGCCCACATCTCCGAGGGCGCTCTACTTCCAAAAAGAGTAGAAATTGCAAGGGAACATACATTTCGAAGCAGAACAATGGTCGTTTTTATCAAAATATCCACAAAGAAAGTTATGTGAATAGAAGCAGGAGGCGTTGTTTTGCATATAATAATTGTTTAATTATGTTTTTAATTCAAACGATTTAATTTCGCGATTACAAGTATATAAAATAAACTTGTTTTAAATCTCACATATTGGTGCAGATAAGCCAAAATAACTTGCTGGTTCTGAAAAACTCTGTATTGAATCCGAGGGGGCCGTTGTATAAAAGCAGTTATTTAACTGAATGGCCTACCCTGTATGTTTAAAGAAGACGAGAATAAATAAATAAATAAAATGTTCAAATATCTTTTTTCAATTTAGTTCCAAGTATGTGACGAATATTAGTTTGCTAATGATACTTACCATTTTTTAGCGACTACAATTTATTTCCACACTTTCCTTCACCTTTAACCGTCTTATTTACGGGTAAGGATGTTTACTGAGAATTTAACACTCCCAGTCGTTGATTTCTTGTGGGACCACACGCTTGAGGCAAACAATGATGAACTGCACCTTTTTAGACCCTGGCGATCATATCACTGTTTCGCCTTCTTTTCGCATCGTCTTATCAGTATGTTTGGTAATTTTAATGTCCTCTACCTCGCGAAAGAATTATGTGTGAAGCGCCCTCTAAACTCGGACGTTACTATCCCTTTACGTAAATGTTTTTTTGGCGCTGTATATTAAGCTTCATGGTCGATTAAACATTACACTTATTCAATAAACTCTATAATGTCTTTCAAAAGTAATAAAATGTCTACTTGAAGCCATAATACAGTATCGGGAAATCCCTGAAACCCAAACTTTAAAATTTTCGCTTTTGCAACCAACAAACACTGTTAAAGGAAAACGAAAACGCTATTATTTTCGCTTAACTGGGGAGGCATCAGAATTACGGCTGCCGTCCTACCGCAGGATCCCGCTTGGAACGGTTTTGCGCGCAGTTGTAAATTGCGCGCACTCGAAATTCGTTCCAAGCGACAGGCCGCGGCGTCCCGCTCAGCTGGTGCGCGCTATAAAATGCATGTTTTGTTCTCGTGCGCCAGAACGCATTTCAGGAGAGCGCGTCGCGCACATCGTTCACGGGCGGGCCACTGCTGGATCCTGCTGCCTCCCGCTATATATAATTTTGACGCCTTCCATACT